>JAUZST010000374.1:0-66570 GCA_034779995.1 Parotocinclus haroldoi
GGTTTCTTCCTTACAGTGTTTAAGGAGTTTAACGCCTGCCCACACACATACACACACACACACACACACACACACACACACACACACTGGGTGAGTCAGCAGGCTGTATAAATGTGGTGAGTTGTCCAAACTTGTCTTTGCTCTCAGTCGCAGTTCTGCAGGAACAAGATACACAACGCTACAACAAATCATAACACAACATTGCATAAATAACGCACGCAGCAACACAAACAGCACACGGAAGCAAACAATATCAATCAGCAGCACAAACAACACAAATCATAACAGGATAAAAACACAAACAAAGAATTTTAACAATATAACAAGCATGCCACAAAAAAAGCAAACAATAACCCAAACCTGAGCACACTAAACCCCGGAACATCATGGTTTTAACTGGCAGCACAGGGTGTAAGGTGGGAACCAAGTGTAGACCGACAGCCCCAGTGTATCTGCCTCTCACACACACACACTCACACACACACACACACACACACCGGGACACTTTAGAAACACCAGCTGATCGAAACCCACACAGAAATGGGGAGAACATGCAAACTCCACAACGACAGCACTGGGGTGGGGCCAAGCTTGAACCTCTGTGAGAGGAGAAGCAGTGCACCACTCCAAATAAATAAATCATAGAAATAAATGACGATGACCGTGTCTGAGGGAGGGGAGGTCAGCTGGAGGATCATACCGTGGACATCATGGAGCCAGGAACGTAATGGGGTTAAAGAATGATAAGAAAACGATTCTGAATCATTTGGCTCAGACTGTGCTGCACCTGTTCATGTGTGTGTGTTTGTGTGTGTGTGTGTGTGTGTGTGTGTGTGTGTGTGTGTGTGTGTGTGTGTGAGTGAGAGAGAGACTTGTCTTGAGATGAACTTGTGTATGGATATAAACTTGTGTGTCGCTGAGAAGGCCACTGATGCCATAGCAACGTTAAAGAAGCCAAATAGCCAAATAGCCAAATAAACAAACAAACTTTGAGACAATGGAGACCATTGTAAAAAGTCCTATATAAATACGCTTGACTTGACTTAGTTTTGGAATGGAGTCAAAGTTGTGTACTTTTGATATTAAGAAATAAATGACTAGGTATAATATTTAGTCTGATTTGTTTAACTAGTTTCTCTTGATCCAAGTTTAGGACTAATGTTGTTTTAGGTCATGTTTAGGATGAAATATTGAAAATAAAACCATCACTGTACTTTTGCATTCTAGCTCAATCAATAGCTGAAATGAAAATGCAAATTAAAAACAAACAAACGTTTTGTTTTTTGGCTCAGTGAGTTCTAACTTGCGTTCCAATTTTGGCCGAGAAATGTTTAAAGGAAATTTTTGGTGCATCACTAGCGCAAACTTTCTGTAAGACCATCAATCGCTGTTCAAAACAACTCACACGCATGCATTCTCCAGACATTCTGGTAATTTACGATCTGTTTGCGTATATCTACACCTGTATATGTGATGAATAACTGTCATTGTGTTGTAAACATATGAGATCTGTTAAAACTGCCAGTTAGGAATCATGGTTCGTCTGTGATTTTGCACATATTTAATTAACAGTTTCCATCCTTGCAACGAATTTGTTGGCATGGAGTTGCTTAATTTTCAGTATATTCATGGAGCGATGATCATAGGCAACCATCGTCTAAAGCTGTGTTCCTGCTGATCAGCTGTTTTACTGTGGTTTTATTTCTACTGACAAAAATATACAAACAGTGCTAGTTCACATATATTGTGACACACCGATTAGCCATAACATTAAAACCACCTGTCTAATGTTGTGTAGGTCCTCCTTGTGCCACCGTGTTTGTTGCTCTGACTCAATAAGGCATTCATAAGACTTCTGAAGATACACCATATAGACAAAATGTGTGGACGATGCTTTCAATAAGAATTAGTATGGAATACCCTCCACATTTGCTGCTACAAAAGCCTTTGGTCTTCTAAGAGAGCTACATTTTGGAACGTGACTGAGAGGTCGGCTTCTAAAAGACAGTCTGCCCTGGCTCACTTTTGGCATTTCAGTGCGTTGAAGGTATCTACAGGTTTTGAGGTCAAGGTTCTAAGTTGATCAAAGTTGGCAAAAAAATCTCCATGCATTTTGTTTCAGGACAGCGTTTCAAAAGGTTGATGAACTAAATTGTTGGAAGTGGAAACCTAGAAATGTGTCATATTAAGAGTCACTAGGCTATTTGGAACAAACATTGTACTGTCTATGGAGAATTCAGAATTATATACTTCATATGAAAATGTTGCTGGTGAGTGTTGCTGGAAAGACAAAGCTCAATAGTTTGAAGGGGTGTCTTCAAACTTTTCTCTATATATTCTAACTGGCATAAGACACTAAGACATTAGCAGCAGATCCATTACATCCTCTTAAGTTGTGAGATGGGGCCTCAGTTGATTAGACTTGTTTGTCCACCATATCCCATAGATCTTGTTCAGATTGAGATCTGGGAATTTTGGAGGCCAAGTCAACACTTTGAGGAAGGTGACAAACCATTCATGAACAGCTTGTGCAGTATGTCTGTGCATTACCTAGTTGAAAGAAGCCCCTGCCATTAAGGAATAGTGTTGCCATGAAGAGGTGCTCTTAGTTTAGGTAGCTTATACGTGTCAAAGTGACATCCAAATGAGTGCCAGGGCCTAGAGAACATTGTCCAGAACATCACCTTGTCATGGTTATTTAGTTTATAGGGTCAGTGGTTGTAATGCTATGGCTGATAGGTGTATATTTGTGTCATATTGTCCAGCTCTAATATTATTCAGTTATGGTGCTGAAAGAGAAATGGACATAAATTCATTGTGCAGTGCTTCTTATCACTGTTGATCTCACTAACGTGTGACGATGTCATTACAGGAGATCTGGAGCCTGCTGAAAAAGAGCAAAAGGAAAACGAGCCAGAGTTAGACAGCACCCCATCCACGAGGAAGGACGAAGATATGAAGCCGGACGAAGATTTGCCCCAAGTTCCGCAGCCCTCTGCCTCAGAGGGTTCATAGATCACGAATCAAGCAAGTCGAAATTGAGAGTTGCAGGCACTCGGAGAGCTAAATATTTGTGCATGGAATGTTCAGTTCAAAACTGCTAGCATGTTTTAAGTTATTCACTTCGTATTTTGTTTGCACTAGGTTGTGTTTCTAATAGGGTTGAATCAATCAAACTGTTTTCAGTCATTGGGCGTGGTCCGCTGCCAAACTTTCCCCCTCGATGGGAATGCCAGTCCATCACAGCGCTCTGTAACCATGCCAGCTAGCCTTCACGTTGCAAGCACAGGCTGGGGATTAAACCCAAGTTCAAAAAGTTTGCATTAGCCTCATACCACTCAAGTGTCAAACACTGGGGCCAGATCTCACCATCTCACACTAAACCTATCAAATCTTAAGCATCACAATTAAACTCTCTGCAGTAATACATTTAAAATATAGTCGTATATTGCTTTGACTGTATTTGATTTGTTGTTATGGCCATAAGTCAAATCTGAAAGGTTCATGTAAATTCTCCCGCTGTGATACTTTACTTTACTTTAACAATTAGATTAACAATTGACAATTTATAAAAAAAAAAAATAATAATACTCTGCAACATGAGCGACATCTTGTGGTCTTGTATAATACAACATTGCGTATTGGCTACGAGGATTACCAGGACTGTACATTCCCCTGTGATTGTACAGACAAAACGAAGCGTGATTTCATTCAGGTTGAAATGTGTCTTAGATCGATATCCATTTGGAAATATAAATACCCTTACCAAAAATGTACTATGGTGATGTGTTCAGGATTGAATTGAAATACAGGTATGCGCCGTTTATCATCCCAAGTTACGTTCTGTGAAACAATGGCCAGACATTACCATAATAGTTACAATACTTAATGCACATAATGTTTTATTTTAAACAGTATTAAAGGACAATATGAAAACATTTGTTACAGTACAGCTACTCCGTAAGTTATACGATGGTCCAACTTACAATCTTAAAATTTTATGATTATACACATGAATACACATTCATGCGAAAATTTGCTCTAAATTTTTCATTTCATTTTCCCCGTAGTTTAGCACGTGGTAGGATACTCTAGTGAACACCCTCCTTGCTAAACAAGAAACATGGTAGTGCATGACATAGGGGGTCACGTTGGGGGAAATGTAGTGAGGAATAGCTGTGGTTAGTACATTTATTTGTTAAATTTCATTAGATAGATATTAAATACTTTATTTATATTCATGATTTTATATTAATTTCCCAAACTGTAGGTTAATCTAAGTGTTTTAAGCATGTTTATGGTAGACTACACTATGATTATATGTAGTATACAGCCCGTACTAGTTTTCTGTCATTCAGACGTGAATTAGATTAGCTATTTCCTACTGTTATTTTTAAGACTTTAAATAGATGCACATTAAATGGTGTATACCTGTATACGGTACTAAACCTCACTGCTACATAGAAGTTTGGGCTTTGGCATATGGCTAGGTGTGTTTTCTGCTGTACCATAAGTGTAGTTGTGTATTGAATTTTGTGACAGCTCCTTATTTGTTTACGTCATGGTTTACTGAGCTCCCAATGGTTTAGTCATGTTTTAACCCAACTTTAAAAGACCAGCTTGTAGGGGTTGAATAATAGTGAATCTAATAAGCTCACCGGGCAAAAACTTACCAAACAGCTACTGATGCGACTCTTGCATCACAGAATAGTGCGGGTTTGTGCGGGGTAGTGCGCCTTTTAATCTCCATCCACATGGATGGAGGGTATGGCGGACCATTCCAAATTTGTGACTTGCATATACAGCCCATTGAGCGTGAGAATTGTCATTCTGTCATTTCAAACAAAGGACCTATTTCCAGTTAATTACAACATCCAAAACATCACAGAACTCCCTCCATCTTGAACCAGACCTAATACTTGGTCCTCGTTGAAGGCTTCCTGTAGTCTGCCTAACATCACACACAACACGTTTCAAGACCAATGAACAGTCCTATGTGTCTTTTTACCTAAATGTGTGCAGACATTGTGAGGAGAAGTGATCAAAGACCTCTTGCGTGCCACTCTGCTCCATATGTTCATTGTATGCAGTTTCCTGTGCAGATTCGCATTCTTTCAGAAATTGGTTGTGAAGTATTGATTCTAGAAGCAAATATGGCCTGGAATTGAAGCAAGCAGTGAAACATGCCTGCATTACATGTCTATCAGTTTTGTATTTTGAACACAATTGTGATGATAATTTCTCCTAGACTGGGATTTTTGCAACTGCTGGTAGACCCCTTTGACCTTGATACATCTGCAAATTCAGCTACTTCCTCATTCATTATCATTAGCATTTACTTAGTGGCCCATTTTCCACACATTAAATGAGACATTCACTGTACTTTTATCACCTCAATCTACGAATCCCGTCACACACTCCGCAGGTACTTATAACCTGACCATCTTTATTCAGCAGCATCTGCATCTGCAGATGCTTTTTTTTTTTTTTTTTTTTTTGTTTTTTTTTTTTTTTGTTTTTTTTGCTCGGGGAGCTTATCTTTCTGTAACTTTTCAGCATTGCCTGTTTTTACACTGCATACAAAAATAGGGGATATTTCAGTAGGAGATATTTCATTTTAAAATCTCCCTTAATTATTGTGAGCAGTATAGTTATTTCTTTCTTTTTTGGTGGGGAGGGGGAGTAAATATTAAAATATGCAAGTCTATTTTTGTGTATAATTATTTTAGGACTTTGCAGTTTTCAAAGTCATTAGTAAAATTTTAAGAATTAGGATTGTCTGATTGTCTGAGACAGGGGCTGAATGAGAGTTCTCACATTCATGTGTAAGAATGTGGCAGGACAATTCCCTCTTCCATTTAATGTGCCTTTAGAGTTTGTTTTGCTGAGCCCACAGTGCTTTACTTATCAAAACCGGACTCGTACCCCTTACTCTGAATGGCGTTCCGTGCAGCGTTGGAGCGGATTACGTTTAAGTTTTTGTTGAGCTTAATCCGCATTCAAAATAATTACATTTAGATTCAGTAAATGAAACCACTGTTGCTCAGGCTGATGCTGCAAAACGTTACTTTTTAACTTGCCAGTGTTTTTAAAGTGTGCAACCAGAGCATAGGAATTTCAGGGGCATTTCATGACAACACTTAAAACTAAACTTCAGCATGGACCAGCCACAAGGTTCTGATCCACTAGACTAGACTAGCTCTTCAGCTGGTGTTATTTTTTTGAACTGTCCCTTGGTATGAACTAAGTGATCAGACATGGTCTAATGTTTCTTTGTACACTGTACACTGTACTGTACACTGTGGGTGGGTTAGGACCCAAATTTATAACAGCTGTTTACTTAAGACTACACTGGATCCCTTTGTGTTTTGTCAAATCCTTGAAAGTGTAATGAGTGAAAAGATGTTTACTAAGAAGTCAAATCAGGGTTGATCACTTTTCAGCCCTGTTATTCTATTACAACTCTTCATTACTTGAATGTTTAAATGTATAAATAAAGCTGTACAAAAGATATTTTTGAGTTGACTGCTATTTGTAAGACAAAAAAAATGCTTATTTCAAATGGGTATGCTGGTTTTCAGTCTGTAATAAAGCACCATTTCTGCAGTGGAAAATCTTTACTTTGATTTTCAATTAAAGTTTTTACTTTTTTACCAAAATGTAAGATTATAACGTAGTGATTTAAATTTGGCTAAACTGTTACAATGGTACATTTTGTTGCAGTAGAATTACTGAAAACTCCTAATTGATCTTAACTCCGGGTGAATAAAGTTATCTTTGCTTAAAAGTACACAGTATTGAAACATTATTGTGTGGAAATAAAAGAGGAAACTGTTATTTAAGATATGATGAAGTTATAAAACAACATTTGCTTTAATTTTAAACGACTGACAATAAAATGTGTATTGTTTACTGTTTCTCAACTGTCTTATTATAGGAAAAGTAAATCACCCTTATAATGTGTAGTCATTTGGTAGATTATGCCTGAACAGAGACCACAATGACAGCTTGCCAACATACTTTTGACTAGTCCAGTTCAGCCTACAGCTTTTAACCTACTGGCCACTGGCCCTATCCATAGCATTTATCCACTGGTCAAGAGCCCAGTATCTAAAACACTAAGCCAGCGCTATCCTATACACAGCTTGATTTTTTTTTTAAATGCAGTTTTAAAGATATGTACCAAAAAACACTAGGATAGGACACGTAACTAAGTTTAATATAATTCAGGGTTGCAGAGGAGCTGAAGTCATGTTGAGTTCTATGGGATCTGGGGCATCTAGGACAGGCTGTCACTCAGTGAAAATGTGTATTCTGATCAGATGAATCAGTATTCCATATCTTTATGGGGTGGATGGAAAATGTTAAATTGGGGAAAATTGGACTATCCAGACTGTGTCTGGTTGTGTCAGTGCGTTTGGCAATGGTCATTTACAGTTCTATGATTGCAGAATTAATAAAGAAAAGTACAACGACATCTTAGAGCAACATATGCTGCATTCAAGATGTCATATTTCCGGGGACGTCCATACATTTTTTTAACAAGACAATGCAAAACCACATGCTGCACACATTACAAAGCCATGGTTACAGAAGAAGAGGGTATGAGTATGAATGTTTATTACCAAATAAAAGTAATTTGACATGATAAAATTGGACTGCACGGTGGCTCAGTGTGTAGCACTGCTGCCTCACAGCAAGAAGGTCCAAGGTTCAATTTAGTATTTGTGCTCTCTTGCTAGAACATTTTCTAGCTGAAATGCTCGTGCAAAGCTGGTTAAACCAGAAAACATAAGCTGGGTTTTGCTGTCTTATCAGCAGGGTGTTTGATTTAAAATAAATATTTTATAAAGATTTTTTAAATGTCATGTTACGGTAATTTGCCTAATATGTTTTTGTCCACGTTTTAAATCATTAAGTCCAATCTGAAGCTTTAAATAAAGTTTCAATCAATGACCTTCAGTGACGCCGAAGTCGTGACTGAGTTGTTTGTTACCGCACCCGTTTTCTGGCAAACCCCGCCTATTGCTCCAGAATTGGCTGACAGAATTATTGCCTGTAACCCAAGTAGATACAATGTCTGAGAGTGTTATTATGATGGGGTTTTTGGTTTGGTTGGTTGTTTTTATATGCTGATTTTTTTATTCACCTTAGTAAGTAGTGAAGTTCTATCTAGTCATTACATTAAATACGTTTAATACAGGGTGTCAATAAATTAATTTCCCACTGTAATACATTTTTTTCTCACCAACTAACGTATGTGAGAGGCTGTTTACAAATTTATATAAAGCAAAAGAAGGCCAGGTTTGATCCACATTAAATCGATTCAGTGTAAAACCACATATTAGCAGTGGTAAAGTGGGACTTTATATACACCCTGTAAATTTTTGTAAATTATGAATATTATGTTTGCGTTATCTACATTTCTTGAGAAATTCAGTTAATGCAGTGCAATATTTACAGTTTCTCACTTTAGTTTAATGTTAAGCAGGAATACATCATCACAGGTCAACATATTCATTTAATCACAGTTTTCAGGATCGTATAGAAAACAATACTATCCTGAAAAAAATATTTACTTTGTTCAAAGCCTTAAAGAAAAAGTAGGTACATTTAGGTTTTTAACGATCGATCAGGAATCCAGGCTTAATTTGCAGACAAAGGTTTATTCTCTATATGGGCTTTACAGTTGCAGTTCTTAATTTCCTACAGTAGGCAGGTGTTATTAGAGTGACTTTAAACTGAGGTACACAGTTAAAGGATAAGTGTCTTACTCGGGAACTCAACAGTAGCTTGTCAGAGTTAGCATTTAAATTCAACAGAAGTACAGAGAATTAAACACTGAACCACCACTGTTTGCCAGCCGGTTTCCATTCGGGAACTCTGAGCACAAGGGCAGGAATAACCCGTAGGGCACACACACACACACACATACACACACACATACACTAAGGGCCACTTTAAAGGCACCAATTAACCTAACACACCTAACACACAAGTCTTTGGTAAACCCACGCAGACATGGGGAGGACACGCAGACTGTTCACAGAAAGGACCTAGGACGCTCCACTCTGGGATTGAACCCAGGACCTTCTTGTTGTGCGTCAGCGGTGCTACCCACCAAGCCACCGTGCTGCCCTTTCAGCACTGTAGGTTGTTTGGCATTGTTAGTCGCATTTGGCATCCATTTCAGAGTATGGGACAAATATGTTCCTTGGTCATCAAAGGGTTAAGACCAAGGTTGGATTCAGGGGACCAGCAATTATAGACTGGCAGAACCAGGATTTGAAGTCACAATCTTCTGATCATTAATGATCATCATTTGGAATTTTGTTAAACTGCTTACTTGCTGTGCTGACTTGCTGAGGCTAGAGTTGTTTCATGCTCACTTCTTCTGAACCATTTTATGTAAAGTCAATATTAGAGCTTTTTCTCATCACATTCTAAACAATGAACCATGTTTAATATTGTTTGAAGTCTGAAGTCTTGGTTCACATAGATACTGACTTGTATTGTCACCAACCACTAGGTGAGCTGCACCAAATGGGAAGCAGCAAAAGTGAGGGGGTCCTTGGATCAATGATATTGCTGCATATCTTAAAATAAAAATAAAATTATAAAATGTTGACAAAATAAAATTCTTATAGTGCAATCATATAGTATCCAGTATGCCATCCTGGTGACTCTGAGCTCTGCTGGTGGCAACATCTCAAGGCAGAAAGTCCATTGGACACTACACTGCTGGGTTCCATGGGACCAGATCTGTCCAGAAAATTCATTTAAATATCTGCTTGAAATTTGCACATGCTCATTTGGACAAAGAAGAAAACTTCTTATCTTCTGTTTTATAGTCATATTACATAAAAAATGAATTGTTTGGCCACAACGAAGTATCCTTTATTTGGTGTAAAAAAGAAGAACCCTTCTACCCTAAAGACCACCATTCCCACAGTCAAACATGGTGGTGGGAACCTAATGATGTGGGGGTGGTTTTCAGCCAATGGACCAAGAAACCTAATCACAGTAAATTGCACCATGAAAAAACAGCAATACTTCAAGATTTCCAACAACAACATCAGGCAGTCTACAGAGAAGGCCTTGTGCAGAAATGGGCAAAAACATTTTTTGCAGTGGCCCAGCTAAGGTCTGGGAAGGAGCTAAAATCAGGTTTGTGGCAAGGAGACCCTCCAACCTTAAAGAGTTCATTGTTAAAGATGAGTGGGCAAAAATAACAGTGGAGACATGCAAAAAGCTCATCAGCAATCATAGGAAACGTTTGGTCTCTGTAATAGCCAATAAAGACAAAAGATGAGACTGTCTTTAAAACATGCCACCTTTTTATTCATTCACTTATCCGTGTAATCAGGAGTAGATTCAAATATTAACAGACACATGCACATTCAGTCATTAAATCAAATATGGATGTTACAATATTCTTAATAGCTGTTTATCGCAAAGACTATAAAAACTATATATATATATATTAGAATAAGTTAGACTTTAGTTAGTGTATTTAAATCTTTACACCAGAATTTTTTAAAAAGCCTTCTGATGTACAGTTAGCACAAGGAAGATCCACCACACAGGACTGCTGTTACACAGAATAGTCAACGGGACGTAAGTTCAGACGCTGATTGGTTGTGGGGATGAATTACCGACCAATCACGTTCCATGAAGCGGGACATGACGAAATGCGGTTAGAAAAAAAACGCCTCGCATCCGGGGCTTGGCTTAAATAGAGAGAGAAGCATGCGCAGTGGCTCTTCAGCAGTACGACCTCTGCAGCCGGGTAAGTAAAGGAGAGTGGAGTTTGTTCTCATATCGCTCAATTGAAGAATCTGGTATTGTCTTTATACTCTAACTTTTCTGTTGTGATTTGTA
The DNA here is from genome assembly GCA_034779995.1 of Parotocinclus haroldoi. Taxonomy (NCBI): domain Eukaryota; kingdom Metazoa; phylum Chordata; class Actinopteri; order Siluriformes; family Loricariidae; genus Parotocinclus; species Parotocinclus haroldoi. The sequence goes on from JAUZST010000374.1 coordinate 10,882, forward strand.
TCGTGGTTTGATTGCACAGTCGTCTGTTTTGTTACTGTGCAGACACGAGTTAACGGTTAATGATGTTTTTTGTGTAATATCTCATTGACCTTAACGGTCTTGTCTACAGGTAGCTACGGATCCTGTTAAGTTCATAGAAACGGTCAGCCATCTGTGCTAATATGTACGCCTGCGCTAAGTTCGTGTCCTCGTCTGCACTGGTAAGTTTAGTCTTGATCTTCGAGTTACAGGCGTTGGCCACCATTCATATTTCATGATTTTTATATGTATTTAAGTAAAAGCCTTGGAACTTTAATATTGCTTGCATTTCTGTGCACATTAAACGGTGTGTAGTTATTTCATATATAATATAAATAGATAAATGTGTTCGTTTGCACTGAACTGATGTCGCTTGACGTTTCCCGGTCATCCTTGCTAGCTGTGTTGCTAATGCTAACGTACGAAGTACATTCCTAATTCAAGGTCACTTTAGCGTGCTGGAAGCACGGGAATGTTGGCTTTATTTAAAAGAGCTCAAAGAAGTAAAATTCCTTCTAGTCCAAAAGCAAACCTAAAGAAGACCGACTCTACGTGTTTAATTCATTCTGTAGAGGTGATTTGTTGGTGGCCTCTGAGTCTCCTCCGTTAGCTAGGAAGCTACAGCGGTGGTAAAGCCAGTTGTGGATTATGACAGGGGTCATAACTGCTTCGTTGGTACAAAACGTAATTTTGCAATTGTTGTTTTCTGTTTATAATGGTCAGCTGCGAAACCATTTGTTGTAAAACCTGAAAGCTTAAAAAAAGATTTTATAAATCGCTCTGCCCCCACCTCTAATGGTTGCACTGTCCTCCGTTTGACTTTAGTAATATTTTCTGCCCTTATAGATCAGTTGATACTTGTGCTTTCTGGGTTTGACCCTTTTCCATTCTGTACCCAAGTCCCATATGAGTGACCTACTGTGCAGCTAATGCTTAAGGTTCTTAGTCAAGGATTTGACCAGTCCATTAAAGTAGTAGTCTGGGGCAATAACTGCTAAGCCACTCTTCCCCTCAATGACTTCCAAATAAAAGCATGGAGTTGAAACATTTAAGGTCCATCATGGACCTTTTGGTCACCTTCACTGCTGAGCCCTATAATTCTAAACACAAGTTTTGAATGTTGTGTAAATTATGTATTTGTATAAAGATAAGGTAGTTGCTAATCCAAGCCAGCATTTTTTTACACCACACGTTATTTGCTTGCTGTCTTTCCAGGTCCGCTCTGGCTCAAGGGCGCTCTACAGACCCCTCTCTGCTTCAGTGCTCTCCAGACCAGATGTCAAATCTGCAGAGGTAAGGGTTCAGTCTGCTGCTGTTACATTTACATGTGTATTTGGTGCAAATGGATAAGGTACAAATCACTCAGCAGTAATAGTATTTGGGTATGCCTCGCTTGCTTCTCACTTGAGATGCTTTGAGCTATGCACCCATCATTTGATTGGGTACACTTTGTTTTTAAACTCATGTCTATTTTGGCAGATTCACTTAGTATATTGAAGCCCTTTGTAGTTTTACAATTAAACTGTAGCTCGATCTTTACTATTCTATCTAATGGTCAGAAACACCACAAACCCGGTAATGTTTGGGTGGTGGATCATTCTGAGCAATGGCGGTCGTGTTTTTCTGTGTTGAACTGGGACGATTGGCTCTGGATAAACTCTGGAGTTAAAAAACAAAAACAAACGTTCACTCACTGCACTTCGACGTACCATAATTGCTTTTTTTTATGCAAACAGAAATCTGCCTACAGGATGCTGATGTCTAGACTTTTGTTTTTGTTCAACACTGAGGGGTGTAAAAACTAAACCATAAATGTCTCTAATCCATTCAAGCCAGCACAACAACAATCACTAACACTATCACTTCACCAGTGTCTCTACAGTGCTGAGAATGATCCACTTGTCTTGGTGTAACCTTCTGTATAGATGTAACTTTGTATGTGTTCCTCAAATGGCCATTGATGCTGATGGCGACGCTAAATAAACCAAACTGGATAACCTGTCAGAATGCACAGCAAATCAAACCTCGTTGTGGGTAGACTTCAGTGGGGGTGATTGTCCAGATGCACTGTAACATTTATCTGATCAGTGTCAGTTTGCTTTTTTTGCCAAGGTCTTAGTGATATAATCTAACGTTCAAATGACAAAACTAGAGGGAACCTGTGAGATGCCTGTAGACGAGATGAGAATTCAAGCAGAAAGCATGATAATCTTTAGTTTTCAGTAAGTCTCATGTATGTAAGCTATTAGCTGTAGTGTTCCTAATAAAAAGTGTATACAAACATACTATGACAAAGTGTGAACTTATTGTCTGTCTGAAGATTTGGGTTAGGTCCTTGAACCATTGTTTTGAACTGCATATGCACTAGCGCGAAGTATTTACAAATATACTGCTCTATAGACTACTATCAAGTAGCTTTCCTGATTTGACCATCCCTTCTCTAGGCTAGCCCAGTCATTCTGCCACAGAGTGCTGTATCCCAGGTCGCACTGAGGGGCTTCCAGACGAGCGCAGTGAGCCGTGACATCGACACAGCCGCCAAGTTCATCGGTGCTGGAGCTGCTACTGTGGGAGTGGCAGGATCTGGTGCTGGAATCGGAACAGTGTTCGGCAGCCTCATTATTGGATACGCAAGGTACAGCACAGCTAGCAGTGTTTCCAGAGGGAACAACCACTGGCTTGAGTCTAAATGTACATGTCATAACTGTTTTAGCTGCTTTGAGTTGTATGTGTTTAAAATATATTTTTAGAATACTGTGGACGAAGTTTATTTGATCCATTTTTTTAAATCTATTTTTAATTGTCAGTTGATAACACAATGCTGGGGAGTAAATTCAAAAGGTAGAGCTCTGGATCACAGTATTGGACAGACTGTCTATATCAGTACAGTAATTGCAAAGGCTGGAGTTCTTCCATAGTGGCCATTTGCAAGACTGCAGATAAATTCTTTTAAAGATGAATTCAAATCTTTTGAAAATGCATTTGATGATAATCAGTAAATGAACAGCTTTTAAAGCCAATCAGGCTATATGTGGCTCATGTTAAGTCCAGTAATGGTATTTTTAAGATCAAACAATACACATTTGAACCGCATTCATTTACATGTTTTAGTCATTTCCCTTAGATTTGAGTTTATTAATTAGCATGGAACTCTGGCAAATGAACAAAAGTCCGTTTAGAAAGGAATATAGTGCCGTAAAATGAAGTTTCCGTTACTTGGTTGTATACATGTGGGTCTACACGTATTGCAAATGTCACATTTATATGTGGAAGATACAAATGGGATTTTCTGTTAATGAAATGAGCACAAACAACCTATGGAAATTTTTGGGGTGAATGATTGGCTTGATGCTTGCTCAATGAGAAACAAAGCCAGAACGAATGACAAACGCACAATGTAACACATGGAGTCCCCTATTTAGGTTTCCACTTCAACCCACACAGCAGTGAACTTGTACTGCTCACAATTTGGCTATATTCCAAAATGACTCGTACTCCTGCTCGTATATGCTTCATGGCAGTTTGTTTACCACGAAGACCATGATAAACTTTCTCTTATAGCTTTTCTAGATGATTATACATAAACTTAAGAACCAAAGCTTAGTGTTACTGGCAGAAATGAGAAGCATCCAGTAATCCTGTCTTGTTAGTCCAGCACATCGCTCTTTGATATTACACGCTGCGCCAATGCGCCTGCACACTCTGCTTGAAGAATGACAATGATCCCTAACTGGGACACAATTTCCCCAAATAAAAGTCTGGGTAAACCTTAATGTACCCTGTATCAATATACACTGATAACGGAATTGCAGCCCTCTGAATTTTAATTGAATCGTGAGATGCCTTGTGATTCCCACCTTTAATGTACCCTGCTCACACACGTTGGGGGAATTTTTGATATCCTCCAGTTTTTTGTGAGCAGCATATCTTGTTGATTTCCCTTTGTTCCTCTGGCTCTTTTTGCATTTGTACTGAAATGGTAAAAAAAAAGTATTCTGCTCATTAAACTTTTGTGAGTGGAGCCTTGTCTTTTCAGCTGAAACTCTTCACGATTCCATACATGTTGATTTAGATTCACGATAGATTTTGCTCAGTGAAGATCTCTGCTGTTTGTTTCCTTTTAGTCTATATTAAACTAATTATGGATTTGCGTATACCCCCATCATAAATGTGTAAATAAAACCCCAAAACCTAACAAAACAAAATTTAGTCCATCTGAGGTATAGTGTTAAATCAGTTCTATGAGAATCTGAGAATGCTGCAGATCAGTATTAGTTTGTGATTAGGGTTCCATTTGTGTAGTTTGATAGAACTGTCTGATGGTAATTAAAAGCATCTATTTCTTAAATATGTTCCTGTGCTCTTTTTTGTCTGCAGAAACCCCTCTCTGAAGCAGCAGCTGTTCTCCTATGCTATCCTGGGATTTGCCCTGTCTGAGGCTATGGGGCTGTTCTGTTTGATGGTCGCTTTCCTTATCCTGTTTGCCATGTAAAGATTGCGCTGCTGTCCATCCTGTGCTGCGTTTTACACTGGCTACAGAAAGCTCCATATTGGTGTTATGACAGTTGTACATTTTCCAGGTGTTTTGTGGAAGGCTGACAGACTAACCAAAACATGTATTGTAAAAGTGTATACGATTACATAATTAAAATACATGTATTTCACTATTTAAAACCATAGTCAGTTATTTGGATAACACTTAGATAGAAAATGCAAAGATAGAGATGCACCTCCTCTTGATTGTATTCAGGTGTTTCATTAAGGCGTGCGTGCGCGTTATAGGATTAGCATTATAGGATTCTACCATTGCAACAAGTTGATTCATGAATCTTCTTCAATATTTAATTCTTCATAATCAGCTGAGAATGGTGTTGTTGAAAAGTGGAGTTTCAATCCTGTGGCATTAACATGCGTTCGAAAACTGTTCACTGGGAGCTTCATGACATGGGGTTTGCAAAGCCAAGCAGCTGCATTCAAGCCGTGCTTTACTAAGTTTATGGAGTGGTGTAAAGCCAGCAATGGACAGTGGAAGCATGGTCTGTGAAATAACTGATCACACTTCACCACCTGACAGAGATGTGAGTTTTAAGAGTCTGGAGTTTGCTCATGGAGGGATAATGCTATTGGGGTTGTTATCTAGGTCCCTTGGTTCCTATAAAGGGTAGTCTTAATGCTTCAACATGCAGTCATTCTGGATAAATGTATGCTTCCAACTTCATGGGAACAGTTTTGGGTAGGCCCTTTTCTGTTTGTGTTACTGTGCCCCAGTGTACAAACCGAAATGGTTCATAAAGGCATGGTTGGGCATGGAACTGCACCAGAGCCCTGGGCTTTGCAAATGTTCAGGGTGAGATGGAATTGAGATTGTAAGACGGCGTCTGATGTCACTGTCACAAATGCTTTTCTGCATGAATGGAGAAACCATTCCCACAGACGGTCTAAAATCTTGTAGAATTCCTTTCCAGATTAGTGGAAGCTATAAGTGCAGAGGGGAGGGTTTTACTGCCTATGGATTTAGGGATGTCACCAACAAGGACATTTGGAACACCAGTGAACTGTCATCCATTTTTAATACAATTTAGGCTTATTGGCCCAAAGTGTAGCACTGCTACTCAACAGAAAGAAGGTCCTGGGTTCAATCCCAAGGTGGAGTTGCCTAGGTCCTTTCTTTCTGGAGACTGCATGTGTCTGTAGATTTACTGTGAGTACTCCCAAGTTCCCTTCCACAGTCCAAAGACGTTGCATGTTAGGTCAATTTATTGCTCCAAATTGGCATTGATTTGTGTGTGTATATAACTATTCATTATCTTCTGCATGGGGTTGTGGGGCAGCCAGTGCACACCCGGCAACTCTGGGCGCAAAAGCAGGAACAGCCTTGGTGTGTGCCTGACGATGGATCGGTGCACAATCTAAGGGCCACTTTAGAGACACCAATTGCACCTGTCCTGCATAGCCATTAATGCTGATGTAACATTAAATCAAAACAAGCATTTGGTTTTCAATATTTACAATGTGAATTAACTCCAATGTGACCCACTATTTCATCTTAAAAACAAAAAATCATTTGGTGTTAAATACATACTGAAGATATATAAAACATGTTAGGCTCAGTGCACGAACATGGTTTTGGAAAGCCTGGGTATTTTTGGGTGGTGGGCATTTCATTATCACTGGACACTTATTTTCATACCCAATTAATCAAGTTGCAAGGAGAGGCTTCTGTTGGGTGACTCTGCCATAAAGTCCCGACTGGTGGAGATCTGCAGTGACTTTGTGGAACTTTCTCCCATCTCCCTACTGCATCTCTGGAGCTCAGTCACAGTGATCTTTGGGTTCTTCTTTATCTTTCTCACCAATTCTCTTCTCCCATAATTGCTCAGTTTGGCTGGACGGTCAGGTCTAGGAAGAGTTCTGGTCGTCCCAAACTTCTTCCATTTAAGGATTATGGAGGCCACTGTGCTCTTAGGATCTTTAGTGCTGCAGAATTTTTTTATACCATGGCCAGATCTGAGCCTTTGCCACAATTCTGTCTCTGGGCTCCTTGGGCAGTTCCTTTGACCTCATGATTCTCATTTGCATTGACATGCGCTGTGAGGTCGTATATAGACAGGTGTGAGCCTTTCCTAATCAAATCCAATCAGTTCAATTAAACACAGCTGAACTCCAGTGAAGGACTAGAACCATCTCAAGAACGTTGTTAAGATGTCAGGATGCTGAGTGTACATTAATGAGAAATAAAAATAACTTTTTGGATTTTAGCAAATGGCTGCAATAAAACAGGGTGAAAATTTTAAAAGGGTCCGAAAACTTTCTGTACCCACCGTAGATCTACATGGTCAAGAAAATGTTTAGACACAGATTTTTTTCCACACTCACTTTTCCACTAGTGGTGGTAGGAACGTTTGTGCTACTGTAAATATTACTTAGGTGACAGTACTAAGGGAAATTTAGTCTTTAGTCTTTACATAATCTACCTTGTGCACAAAAATAACGTCCTCCTTTTAATACAAACACCACAATATCTGGGTCATGACCATTTACCATCCTGGCCCATACTGTTCTGACAAACCATACATGTTCTAGGTTATAAGAAGTTCACTTAAGCTGACTAGGAAACACTTTTGGATTAATGGATAAAGTGGACTTCATCTTTCAAAGCGTCGTGACGCAGAGCCAATTCACAGTACTAGCCAAGCAAACTGATATGGCATACAAAATAGAAATCATCTGAGTAAGTGCTTGAATTGTTCACCCTGATCTCATCAGATCTGTGATGGATTTTTATTCTCTGGAGATGGCATGTTCTTCACCACCGGAGTCTGTTTCAGTCTGTGTCTCAGCAGCAGCAGTCATACTGTGTGTAGCTACTTTGTACAGCCCAGCTATGAGGAAGATCACTGCGATGGCAGCAAAATAACTACCGTAGATCAGAAACTGTGGAAGCAACAAAGAACCATGAGCATCAAACAATAATCTACACAGATCATACTGATATTTTAACGTCCCACAGCAGTCTAATCTTATACGTAGAGCTGGGCGATAAGGTAAAAAAAAATAATCAATATTTAAAGACTGTTCACTATATTTTTCAAGATTAGGGATGGGAATCTCTAGGCACCTCACGATTCAATTACGATTCAAAGGACAAGGATTATCGATGCATCTCGTCGTTTTTTTTTCTAAACAGGTTTTTTTTCTTTACCATGAAACAACTTGAAACAAATCCAGGATAAATTTTATTCTAATATTTTTTATTAACAAAACAAGTGGAAACAATTTAGCATATTCCAAAAACCATATAAATGAATAATCAAATAAATATCTGCCCTTTATTTAAATAAATAAGGTCAACATTTCTGAGCATAGAATCAAAATCCTGAGGATCAAACAAATAACTTAAATGATGTAAAACACAAAGTCAGCTTTGCAGAGAAAAAAGAATTAAATAGCATCTACAGAAAGGAGAGTCAAAATGCTGAATTATTTCTTGTAAATAACAGCACTGAACAAAGAACACAATGAAATAATACTAACGAGGAACAGTGCAAATGAGCTTATCACACATACAGACTGCTCAGGCGATCAAACCCAGCCTATCACATGCTCCTCATCACCGTAGTTCTGATCACTCACACACACACACACACACCACACACCCCACACACACACACACGCACACATGTTTCTTATTAGTTCTCTCCTGCAGTTTAGTTCTCTGCTAAGTCTCGTGTCTCTCACCTCGTTTCTAAGCGCTTTATAGTGTTTTTGGATTATCGCCGAATGACCGTGCTTCCGGTTTCGTCTCACCCTTATTGGATTACACCTGCCGATCACTTATTGCCTTTTTGTGTATGACCCTGGACTGTTTTTGATGCCGATTCTGCATGTCGATTACTAGGAATATAATACAAAGTTTTGTCTGTATGCTGTGTCTGGTTCCGCCATTTAGCCACTCGTGTTACAGAGCTCAGTTAGTGCTAATGTTTAAGAACAGAAGCTGGTCTGCATGTTCAGATGCAGGTGTGCTTGATGATCGATTACTGACATTTGTTAATCGATTCAAAATCGTTAACATCTGAATCGCGATGCATCAATAAAAAATAAAAACATCTCTTTATAATGAAACACGCAACTGGTCAGAGTTTAAGCACAGAGTATAGCCTTGATATGCTCATTTATGTCATTCAGCAGACGCCCTTATCCAGAGCAACTTACAATTCATAGTCTTACAAATCCAGGCTGGATTAAGGGTCTTGCTCAAGGACCCAACAGTGGCAGCTTGGCAGAGGTGGGATTTGAACACTAGACCTTCTGATCCATCGTCCAGGGTCTTACACACTAGGCCACCACCACATTTATCACAATCTGACAAAATAGTCATATTGTCCACTCCTACTTATGTGATTTGTTTACCTGAGTAAAAATATCCAGACCCAAGCCAACAGAGTCGACCACAGTTACAGTGAGCAGAGTCTGCAGCAACAGTGCGACAAACGTGTTCACGCCAAACACTAAGGCATATCTCTTCATACTTAGATTGGCAGCAATCTGGAACCTGTACAAAAAAAATAGTTCCATCAAATACCTTATTCCTTATACAAGAGATTATAGATCATATGGCACTAGGATAATACAGGGGATTTACAATGCATAAATTAAAATTTTAGATACATTGAAGATATAGTTACTAGCAACACAATGGTAACACAACAACACAAGAGTACAACACTGAGATCAATGAATAAATTGACAAGTTTTGTCTTTGTGAAACACCGAACCAGTAATAATCCTACCATAAAAGGGCATGTTCTCAATAATTATACCCTGCCGATTGTTTCAGGGTCAAATTAATGTACGGATTTATACTTACTTTTGCTTTTTCTGGTTCTGATCTGTATCCTGAGTAGGGCTGTGGAGAGGTCAAGACTATCATGGAAACCCCAGGGTGCAGACGAATGCATGCCTTGGATGGGATGCCAGCTAGGAACAACTTTGTTCCACTTCTTTATGCATTTACCTACATCAATCCTAACATGACTTGAGTTGGATTGTGTTCTTAAACTGCTCTGTTTGCTCAAAGCTGTTGCACTGGGAGCAAGTTTATAAGTACCTTATAAAAACGTATAAACTTGCTCTTTGTTCTTTAGCACAAATATCTGCCCATTACCTTAGTATAAATGCTGACCATGTGCCTTTATCACCACATCACAAAACTCAGATCATATTAAACTTGACAGGGAGTTCCCTGTATTCAAATGATCTCTACAGTCACCCGTTCTCAATCCAAGAGCACCGTTAGGATGTGGTGGAACGGGAGATTTGCATAAAGGCCGAAAAATCTGCAGCAACTGCGAAATGCTGTCATGTCAATACAGAAGGTTTTCAGCGCCATGCTGAATTAAAGCATTAAGGCAGTTCTGAAGACAACATCCAACCTGGTACTAGCAAGTTGTACTAAATAAAGTGCCTGGTGAGAACCTAATGCAATTTCTGAAATACTACAACTTAGAAAATCTGATACAAAATCCAAATGGGCTAAAATAGATGTTGTATACTGCAAATAAAAAGTGGTATTTGTTGGCATATTACATATGTCGAACTTAAACTTACATATAATACATTTTTAATTAATAAAAAATTAATTTAGCAGAGGATTGACATGTGGAGTGCAACCATTCTTACGTGGCTATAGTGATGAGTAACATGTAGGTAGCTCGAAAGACCACATACGAAGTGTAGCACACCCAGATGTTCCGGACCATGTCCATGACGAACACAGTTACAGCAATGACCACAGAGAAAGTGCAGATTGCCAGTTCTCCCCACACGGCCCAAGACACCTTCATGAATCCTACACTGAAGGCAGCCAGTGAACCTGGAATAAACCATATCCAAACGTAGCCTGTTAATGTACAGAGCACACAACAGTTCTGCTCAGGGTCGCCACTTATCTCAGAGGACAAAGGCCATGTCCCAGTAACTAGTCTCTCCTCTCACAGGGACAGCCAATCTTGCTGTACCACACCAAACCCTACTGCAAGGTACCGCCAGGACTCAACCTGTTAACCAAAGTATTGGTCTAGCAAACTACAGTTCCTACCATAAAGGTTATGACAAATACCCAAAGTTTGTTTATATTAAAAAAATAAAGAATGATTTTCAACAGAAGATGAATTTGAAAAAAAAAAAAAAAAACAAGCTTCACTTACCCAGCAATGTGGATATGGTTTCAACATAACCATTATAGATGTCAAAGTCCTTTGAGGGCAGGATCCTCTCCCAGAGGGCCTGTGCATAATTAACCACTTGGAAATAACCACAGGTGGACAGAGCCCACCACACTGACCAGGCCAGGAGACCACGGCACGAGTAGCACTGCTTAAAATCAGCACCAAGCGTTTTCAAGACCTCCAACACACCTCTGCCATTATGATGACGCTTCTTGAGAACCTGAAAGAAAGGGACAGTTCAGATGCATTAATAAAAATGAGCACACTGTTTGGTTCTGTAACATGGTACTAAGTTAGTAATACAGAAGCTCCACAGAAATAAACAATACCTGCAAAAGTTATTAATTATGCAACGTATTACAATTTAAAAAGGATGTCCTGTTATAAATTATATTTAACATCTGAAACACAGAACAACAGTGTTGCATGGAGTCACGAACTAACAGGCAGGGCCAGGTGGGAACCAACTAATAAACACTGCACCAATCCATCGCAAGCATACACTCACTCACACTGGAACACCGACACCAACTGACATACCAGAGTAACACACAAACAGTGAGAACATGCAGACTTAACATGGGTGACTTACAGGCCAGTATTGAACCAGGGACATGTGAATGCAGAACGTAGATTTTCCATCCACCACAAGCTGTTGCACGTGAAATTATGCAAAAGACATGAATGGAGAAAAGTCCAAAATAGAAAAAAACAACCACCAAATGTGTTTATGTTAGTTTTATGTTAGGACTAGGTGGAAGAGTTAAAAGGGATGGAAAAGAGTTTGTCGAATAGACAATGATGTATCAAGCTGTGATTGATGGATCAAGTCACATGATTTTGTTGCACCTGATAAAACCAAAATTTCAGCCCTCATTAGTTGGGCCACTGCTCATCCTCTCTGATGTCAAAAGCCATAAAAGGATTGTACGTTGCCGTATAGATTATTCTGCTAAAAGACTGACTTAAATCCCTGACTTGTTTCGATCCCACCCATAATTCGGTTAGCCAACATCACCCAAGTTTCTTCACATTACTGTAGTGGCTGGAAACACAATTCACATTTTTTTCACATTTTCTTAAATACGCAAAACATATGTGAAATGTTTGAACGGAAACCTGGCAAATTACACCTGGCATTTTCTATGAGCCTGATCTAGAGCTGGAACTCCTGTGGCACTGGACTCCTACAGAGATGCACCAATCGATCAGCCGGTGACCAGAATTGGCTGTTTTTCCAGTGTGATTGGCTGAGACTGGCAATGAACCTCACATAACACATTTAGCCTACAATTGTGACTCGTGAAATTTACTGGCCGTACCACTGGGACTGCAAAGCGTTGACTTTAAAGTACCTGTGAGCCAAGAACTCAGCTCAGACAATGATGAGTCTTTATTTCAATGTGGTGTTATCAATTGACAGAAGTACTTACTGAGCCCCATTCTTCCACACCGAGTGGAACTTTGCACTCCGATTCATCAGACTTTTCAGGAAGCTCCTCAGCTATGCATTTCTGAGTGACCTTCTCCCTCTGATGGAAAAACAGGCTTTTGCTGGGCATAGGCAAGAACCATGGTGCCAGGAACGCAAGACAGGATGAAATTAGCGTGATGCTGCTGAGGTAAACCAAAGGTACATGGGCCACAGACACCAGAATTTGACCCAGTATAGATCCTACAGACAGTCCCAAAAGCGTAACGCTGCGGCAGAAACTGGTCACTCGCTGGTAACTTGCCGGCTCCACTACACTGTAAATGTATGAGTAGTAAGCAATGTCCGCCGCTGTGGCCACACCGAAGAAGAACTCCAAGAACTGCATGGCCAGCACACCCTGGGCCTTCACAAGCATGGCATACGTTACAATGAAGCTGGCCGCTTGCAGGATAATCACAGGTTTGTAGCACAGGTAGTCTGTGGCCAGAAAAACAGGAAACAGTAGGACCAGGTAGGAGTAGGTCCACAATGGATAGATCTCACTCACAACCTAGAAAGAGAACATTGTTAGAATCTGTTCATTAGCACAGGAACACTTGTTTACATATAGCTGGACCCTGCTTATCTTTTCCTGCTGTTCAATTGCACAACCAAAGCGCCTCTGTCCAAACATCCTAGATTTGTGTAAATCAAAGCAGCGGGTGTTCAAACAACCCTTTGTGTAATATAATGTTCCAACCTGCACTGGCTTCCTACAAAACAAAAACTCAACTGTAGCCTCACAGAAAAAAAAGTGTGCAGTGAAAAAACATGGCCTGATCAAATGAATCCAGAATTCTGTCGCACCATAGCAGGATCATAATTCAGCTCAAGCAGCACGAATTGATGCTCCCTGCCTATCCAGTATTAACATTTCAGGCTGGTGGAATTAGAGAAAGGGTGTGAGGAATGTTTTCTTAGCACACCCTGGGTCCTCTGATACCTGTGAATGGATGTTTGGACAGCACAACTTAGGTTTTGTGACCAAATTAATTTCTTCATTACAACCTTTCACCATACACTCATGGATTGGTTCCAGGAACATGACAGTGAGTTTTTTGCTTCCATGCCCTTTACAGTCCTCAAATCTCAATCCTATAGAGCATTTCTGGGACGAGGTAGAACTTGTTATGAGCATGGCAAGACCATTGAGCCAAATGCTCAAATTAGCCATCCAGTCCACAGGGGTCAATATCCCTGCAGAAAGATCTTACTACCTAAATTCAACACTATGACAAACAGCTCCATTTTTGAAGGCCAAAAGATGTCCAACATGCTAGTTAAGTGCTTATTCTCTTGGACCACGCCACTCCTGCTCCTTCCTTTAAAAATCCTTTAAAAATTGTACAGAGACATTTCTGAACCTTCCTATATCATTAGGCAATATCTCTTACCTTTTTAAACGGTCTGGTAATTAATTTGGTTTAATCACTGTAGAAGGTAACAGCAGGTTAGAAAATATGAAAACTGAGTGTTTAGTACTAAGGCTTAGAGATTGGTGTGTGTGACTGAATTTCCTGATTAATCTAACTATCAAGGTGACGTCATGACATAGTACGTTCTGACTGTAGAATCTGTAATGAGAATCATCCTGACCTTGTTTTTTTAAATTTTACCAGATTACCCAGTATTGCTTATTATCAAATCTTGGATATGTGCAGCATGTACTGCAGCAGGACACATAATACAAGTCTTATGATCTGATATTAGGAACCTAATCTGGTTTAATCCACGTGAAAGGTATTACGTTTTCGGATGGATTTGCTAGTGTGCTCGGCCTTTAACCTACAGTGCTCTGCACCAGATGAACTTTGCATTATTAAACAGCTTACAAATAGAATTCATAAATACTATATGTAAATGCTGCATCAAAGTCAATCTTTGGTCTATCCTCCCATGTGAGTACGTAAGAAATGCCTGCAACTAGCGAGTATAACCCTAAATCAGAAAAGTTTGGGCAAGTATGGAAATTGCAAATAATTTTTAAAAATACTTAGACTTAATTCATGTTTCGTCTGGACAACAAATTTTCATTTCTTAATAAACATCCATTGCAGCATTATAAGCATGTCATAAAACAAAAACAAGGATGGGGCTATTTAGAGAACTGTCATTCAACAATAGCCGATATAAACACATGGGCAAAGGATTACTTTATCAAACATTTACCAAACATAATACAGATTTACATTCACAAATGCTACTTGAAACTTAAGTGTGCAAAAAAGACGTCCATGTCTAAAAGTGGCAGCATCTAGGTTGGACCATCACACAATGGAATCCTGTACTGTAACCAGATAAATTAGTATTCCAAAATTGGCTTTAGATGAAATGCACACCATGTGCTCTAGACCAAAGACGAATAGGATTATCCAGACTTCTCAGCAACAAGTTCAAAAGTCAGGGTATGTCATGCATTGGGGTTGCGTCAGTACCATTGGCAAAGGTATACTTGCACATATGTGATGGCAGCATTGATGCAGAAAAGTACATTAACATTTTAAAGCAACATATGCTGCCTTCATGACAACATTTTTCTCCAGGGATTTAACATGCATGGATAAAATGGACAATGGGTGCAGCTAAAAGACAGTGTAACTAAAAGTGACTGGTGAATGTGAACAGAAAACATTGTTACAATTTATGACTTAAAATATTAGATTGGTGCATCACTATATCATCTTATTTGGTCTAGCTGCTGCTCTCATGACACCAAATTTGTAAATGCAAAATCTTTCTGGAAAAAAAAAAAAAAATCAGGAGGTTGAAGGTTCAGGTCCCAGAATCAACAAACTGTTGTTACTCATTTACAGTATACTGTAATAATGATAAAATAATAATAAATAATGATACTCCATTATTTGGATTCGATTTAAATTCCAGCTTCGACAAGCTCACCGTTGGATCATGAGCGAAGTCTGGAACCCTCAGCTGATCAAAGCAGTTGTAAATCACTTGGACAGAACATCGGCAGAAATATGCACATAGAATTCAAGGCCACAGTATCCTTTGGTTGTAAATAAGATGTGTGTGGGTATTTAGAGTAATGCTTGTAATAAAAATAAATAATAAATTTAAAAAAAATAAACAGACAATTTAAGGGCAGTGTCTAGGGTTTTTTTTAAGAGAAACTAAATGAAGTTGGGATTTCAAACATGTGATATCAATAGGCCACTAATCCTCTTTGAGTCTTTGAATAGCACGGAATATAAGTATTATTCAAATTCAAAAACAATGCTCCTCGAAGAAAGATTGGAGGGGGATTTGCACATTTTTCCATCTGGAGGTATTTCAGTGTGTTAAGGGAAAACGTCCAAGCCTAAACTGAAAAGCTGTGATCTCGGATTCCTCTGTCGGCATTGTATCAAGAACTGTCATTCAGCAAATGCTGATTTAAGGGAATACTTTATCAAACCTTCCCCAAGCATAACAACAGAGAGTTACCCTTTGTTGTACAGAAGATGTGCGTGGCTATTTAGATCAATTCTTAACTTCCTGACATGATTTACTACATTGAATCACTTCACACATGCCCTGTGAAAAGCTCATTCCACCTTCTCCAGTTTAGAAACCAGGCATCTGTAGATTTCTCTATGACCCAACAGTGAAGGTTTGGACGAGGTAGAATTTGAACCATAACAGCTTAGCCACTATAGTCCTTTTTCTATACAGAAATAGTTATTTCAGACCCTATACTCTGATTTGAGACCACTTTATGCAGATGCTGTCTAGTCAGTGATATGTAGTTGCAAAAGATGTGCGGACTCAGCAATAAAACGCCGAAAGCCAGTTAACCTTGACAGCAGCAAGGACAGACAGCAACCCCGGCACTTTAAATTAGCACAAGTCATGTGGGGTTTGAATACAGGCAGATAAAACGGGGAAAATATATTTAATTTCATTTTGAGTTAATTGATCTCAGACTCCCACTTGACTCATTTCCTTATGCTTAATAGTATCCACATGAGTTACTTTTAACAATATAGACCGGTGTCCGATTACACACTTCATCGCATCAGTTTCATCATCCTCCGCCAGGTACACGTCTTACCTGCGTCTCAGTCAAGTTTTTATCAGGTCCCATTAAAATCGCTGTGAGGAAAGGCTCCGAGGGTCTGAGGTTGGAGAAAAAACCATAAATACAAAGCAGAACGGTGGGGTAAAGCCATGTTTCCGACATTACAGTCATAAGCAGCTGACCATGACCTCCACACCTGCGTTGCAAAATTACTCCATGCCGCGTTTCCTTAGATCATATATACGTCCGGCACACCATAGTGACGACACAGAAACGCAGCAGCCAATCGTTGTGCTGTATTTCCCAACATAGAAGCCACGCCCCTATCGCAACGATGAGATTTTTATTTTACCCTTTAATAATAAAATGTGAAACATCAACTACTGGAATAAAAAACATGGAAATATAATATAGAAAATCAAATAAATAAATGTAAGTAAATAAAGTGGTAAAATAGCGCCATCTTTGATGGACGAGGGTTGTGATTAGTCGGGGGAAACAAACAAACAGAAAATTTGTTTAGGACTGGAATCCGCAATAGATGCCGCATTCTGTATGTTTCTAACATCATGTTAGAAAAAACCGTATAAAACTAATTTGTGTTGGATATTTTAGAACCTCTCCAGTTATTTACATATGAATAAAAATCAGACAGATGCCACTAGACATAAGAAGGAAACATCTTACAAACTAGTGAGTAAATATTCAAGGACATATACAAGTTCACCCAAACAAAAGCAGTTTAGCCTTGACAAAAAGCAGGAGATACAAGGAATAAAAACTTTGTTTGGATAAATGATGAAATGACCAAGCAAGACGAAATATATTAAATTTGCCTCATTCCTGCTGTTCTGAATATACCACCATGATTTTTCTACAGAATTAGAAGCAGATTTTTCGAACTCTAACCCAAGTACATGCCAGAGAAGAACTGGATTGGGATGAAGTCATGGAAGATAAACTGTAAACAAAGTAATATCACTATTTATGGACGAAACGTAATTTAAGTGACTTTCAACGTGGCACAGCTTTTGGTGCTAGATGGGCTGGTCTGAGTATTACAAAAACTGCTGATTTTCAACTGGGATTTTCACACAAAGACATCTCTAAGGTTTGCAGGGATTGGTCTGAAAAAGAGGTAAAATACAGAGGGAGTGACAGTTCCAGGCAAAATTTTGATGCCAGAAGTCAAAGGAGAATGGCCAGGTTGGCTCTAGCACATGGAAAGGCAACAATAACTCAAATAACCACTTACTACCACAGAGGTATTCAAAAGTACTCTTCTGTACTTTGAAGCAAATGGCCTACATCAGCAGCAACCCACACCAGGTGTTAATTCTATCAGCTACAAACAGGCAACTGAGACTAAAATTCACACATGCCCACCAATTGGACAACAGCGTACTGGAAAAATGTTGCGTGATTTCACGAGTCTCGATTTCTACTGAGACATTCAGATTCCAATCGTCATTCCAACTGAGCATTGATTATCTACTGTAGCTTACCGTTTTCACTACAGTGTACCATCTTCTGATGTCTAATTTTGGTGTCTTGAACTTGACACCGCGTTCACTGGCCTCAAATGATACTCCTCAGTAACAATCCAGTAGAGCACCTTTGAAATGTGGTGGAATAAGAGATGTGAATTATGGCCCAGAATATCTGGGGAATGTTTCCAGCACCTAAATACATGCCATGAAGGCAGTCCTGAAGGCAAAAGTTTCAACTTTGTAGGTTGGAAAGTGTGGAAAATAAGTATGTGATACACTGCTAATTTAGCATATTTTCCCACTTACAAAGAATGGATAGATCTGTCATTTTTATCATAGGTACACCAACTGTGAGAGACACAATCTAAAAATAACCCCACATTGTATGTTTTTAAATAATTAATTTGCTTTTTATACCATGAAATGAGCATTTAATCAACCAACCAGGCAAGAATTCTGGCTCTCATAGACCTGTGAGTTTTTCTTTAATAAGCTCTCCTATTCTGAACATTATCTGTATTAAGTGTACCTGTTTAAACTTGTATAAACTGTACCTGTACAAGACACCTGTCCACACACTCAATCAATCACACTCCAACCTTACACCATGCCCAAGACCAAGGAGGTCTAAGGAGGGTCAGAATTGTGACTGGTGCACAAGACCTGCACAAGGCTGGGATGGGCTTACAGGACAATAGGCAAGCAATTTGTTGAGAAGGCAAAAATAGTTGACTCGTTTTGTGAGCAATGTATATTAAATACAATTTAATGATCTTTAAAATTAAAGAGAGCTTCATTTTGTCCACTTCCGTACGTGTCCACAACAAACTACAAAGTGAAATATTTGATCAATTTATTGAACAACCCATTTGAAAAGATAACATTGAGGCAATATGATTCTATAACAACATAAAAAAATGATTCAGTGGAGTAGAAAGCATTACAGTTTTTTTTCTAGTCCATTCTGGCCTTCAGGGTTCGTGTGGTTATCTTATCTTTCTCACTGTGAAACAGAGACAGAACTCTATTAAAGACAAATCATAAAACCATCAACCTTACACAAACTGAGGGGAAAAAGTCTCAGTGTATAAAAAAAATAAAACATTGCATTCATAAAGACTGTACAGCTTAGAGTGTAACAATTTAATACTTTCAGGAATTACCATTAACTTAAAAATCATAGAAACACACCATGCATCTTCACAATGTGCACCACAGAGATTGACAAGGTAATGAGTTTTGCTTATTACTGCATCTAATACAGCTACATTTCTTTTTACTCTATTCATTTATTCACTGTCTTATTCTCTTAATCCTAGACAAGGCCGTGGGAGATCCGGTAGCTAGTCTGCAGCATAGGGTGCAAAGGCAGGAACAACCCTAGACAGAGGGCCAATCACCATGCACTACATAATAAACAAATAAAACTCCTAGTTTCTTTAAATTGCAGAAGAATAAAGATTTGCTTTCTTTACATTTTTTCTACAAGAAAAGTACACCATTTTAAATTGCTATGTTTTAGAAATAAAAAGAAAGATAAATGTTTTCACCCTGTTGCTTAATATCTGTGGAACTTCCTATAGTGCGTTTGATTTACAATTTTAAACCTGTTTCTAGTAACATTCATTCATTGTCTTAACTGCTTACAGGAAAGCCGCTGCTTAGCTGGCAGCACAGGGCACGAGGCAGGAACAACCCTAGCAAGGGCACCAATCCTGTGTAGTTCCAATTAACTGCAGGGGACTGAAGATTTATTTTCCCCAATTTTGTAAAACTTATTCAAGAAAATGTGCATTCATGTAATTAAGTAATTAATTCAGTAATTCATGCTTTTTGACTCATAGGTTCATAATACATTCAAATGATAATGGATATGTAGGACCATTTCCATAAATCAGACAGCACCTGTACAATACAACTCCACTGATGCATATGATGCCTTATATAGTGGTTAAGGATTTTCTGGGGGTCTGGAACAAATTACTTAAATTTACATTATTCCTTATGGGAAGAAAATTGCTTGGTTAACATCAGCAAGCCTTGTGAAGTTATTGTTACTCTCCTGATTTAAAGCAATTTAAAGTCTATAAAGTTTCACACATGATGAAATGATAATACTTAGGAAATAAAATGGGTACAACTGTGTACTTACATGACATGCACTACAACTCCCATACCAGAAACAGCATCTCGGTCTACAGCGTTCAGCATCGCCTGTGATATGGTCTCAAACAGAACATCTGGCTCCTAGAAAGAGCAATACATTTGCATAAAAAGAACAAAAGCATTGTACACTACTTACAAAAATTAGGGAATGAAATATACCCTATTTTTGTGGGCAGTGTATATATCAGAGCCGTCATACTGCAAACTCAAGCATATTTCCTTCTTATTCTCATGACTGTGATCCACTCACCATGTTAGGCTCCCATAATGACTCACACATGCCGTACATTTGTTCTGAGCAAGTGCCACTGACCACAAAATCTTCTGTTACCATAGGGCAACCAATCAGGTCCAAGGAGCAGATGAAGGGTTCAAAGGTTTTGGGGTCTAGACCAGCTATCACAGGCTCAATGTAGTAGGGTCCAAACCTAAGAAGAGAGCCATCAACCATTGTAATGTTTACAAGAAAGTATGTACAGTGTTTCAAAGGTTTCAATTAAATCCTTGCTTTTTTAGCTGCTTTAGCAAATGACAACACATTAAGCCAACATTAATACGTTATTGACTTTTTAGATCAAATACACCATTAGGGTGGCTTCTGGAGTACACTGCACTTACCTCCTCTCATACAATAGGTTGGACACCATGCTCATGAAGGTCTTGGGCTTGATTTGACGACCCTCCTTCAGCTCATACAGATTGAGACGGAATTTGAGCCGCTGAGATCTGTTCGGATAAAGAATTGTCAATAAAGTTTTTACATAACAGGTTAACCCTGTATTCTGAATTTACGTTGTTCTAGAAAATAGTTCATACAGCCGATATGAAATATAAATACCAAAAGCCATTTACTTTGATAAACGGTATTACTGTATATTCAAGACCCATTTATATTTTTCTACATACATTGTTAGTCCCATTTAAGTGGTCAGGACAAGCACCGATCAGTTACTACTTGAGTGGTGGATAATCTCAGTGCTGTAGTAACACTACAGAGGTGATGGTGTGTTAGTGCGTGCGGAGTTGGTACTGTCCACTTTATTGGAGACATTTACCTTGCTGATCCTCTTGTAGATGTCAGAGACAGTACTCATCTGTTGCTGCACTTTGTCATCCTCTAATCCTTCATCAGTGCTCGCTGGATGCTTCTGACTGATGGACTATTTGTTTCAGTCCACCAGTCATAATGAGGTGTTTAAAAAAAACTCTTTAGCAGCACTGTTCATTTTGATCCAATTGTGCCAGCTCAGTAACTGCTATTTACTACCCATGTGCTGCTTGAGCCAGCTGGTTTGTCTCCATGTCTTCTGTCTAACTCTGAGTCAAATTATCATGCAAAAGTTTGAGTCGCTTCTGCACATTCAGATCCACAGGCTACATACCGAAAGCAATGAATGCTACAGAGTCAAATAGGTTGTCACTGTATAGTATTTAAAAAAAGCTTACTTCCAATGCCTTAAAACAATGCAAGACTAATCCCTTTATAACAAATGGGGTAGTGGGTAGTACATGCTGCGTTACACAGCCAACAATCCTGGCCAAATAAGTCACACTAGCGACGGCATAAAAATAATAGAACGGCTTTTTTTATTTCACACACACACCGATATATTCTGCTTCACATTCTGTTCTACTGGTTGAAACCAGTTTCGATGGTAAACAACAATCTCTTTAGTTTTCATAACTATCATGTTTTCACTAGAGTGAGGTCGAGGACACTTTTCTTAAACATCCAAAACATTATCTATCGTCATAACATGCACTACATTTGCACATAACCTATGCACATGCTGCCATATTCTTTAAATCACCGCTACATTACTTATAAATGCTATGCCAATAGCTGCTACTCTGTATTTTTAAGGACTATGACAAGGAAAAAATGTGCATATGTAAACAAACAAACAAATACTGATAACCTATGAAAGGAAATGTTCCCTAGGCAGGAAGCAATCGCAGGCCTACACAACCTCATTCCACATGGAATCACCATAGTTCTCAGCAGAGATTATTGAATTATTGATACCCAGGGCTGGATGATTCATTCACAGATTTAGGAAAACATGATAATGACGATCGAAATGATGCTCTAATTTTGTTTTGTTAGAAATCCACTGCACCCATTTACTTTATAGCGGTGACTTTTCACCCTTCCCTAAAGGCCCAAGTTTACTCTCAGCCAGCCAGGGGAATATTTAGTTCAGCTTAAGCCAAGACAATGGAAAGTAAAAGCAAGAGTCCAGCAAGTTATAACAACAAACTGTACAAGATTAGTTACAAGGTGGTGGTCAGTGCCACAAGGTTACACAACCCCTTTGTTTAATAATCTGAAATGTGGTGTACTCTATGAGCAAATAACAATGGAACAAAAAACAACAAACCCCCTCGACCCACAACACAGGCATCCACGTACCCATATAGCTCTCAAAGACACAAAAACCAGATCTCATTTTTTCTGGTAAAAGAGGGGCTACACTGTACTCACACTGTCTGCACATCTGTGGCCAGTCCTGCCAAGCCGATGTAGAGTCTGTCTCCCATGGGGAAGATCTTCTGAAAGTCTGTGGTGACCATCTGGGCCTGGATACCAAACCTCCTGTCAGCAGCAATCGCCACACAGTTCTTCCCACGCATTGCCATGACGGCCCCTCCGTTATATGACATAATAGACTGTAAAAACACGACACCATGAGTTAGAGACCAAAGATTAGAGACAACAAATTTATGTAGTTTTCAAATAATTGTGGAATCCTGAAATATGAACTGAATTCAGTCAGGATCATTATTAAAACTTTTGGATGTCCTGTCATAGTTGTTGCTTCATGGACACACAATATTCCAAGTAGCTGTCAAGCAATAGTATATGAGATTTATCTGATCTAATTTTCTAGTATATTTTCTAGTAAAACAAACATTAGTCCACTGCAATTAAAACAAATTACTAGAAACAGGTTTAAAATTGTAAATAAATTGTTGTCTTGTAACTTCCACCTTATATTAATTAACCAAGTGAAAACAGCCCTTTTTATTTCTTAAAAATATTAATATAAAATATTAAAATGTTTCATAGCTTTCTTGTAAATAATAATTTAAAAACATAGATTAGCTAATAGGGTTCTTTTCAAATATCATTTTTGAAATATCCCCCTTTTTGTGAGCAGTATATATACACTGAACATTAATTGGAAAGATAACTGGTAAAGGAATGCTGGGATATATCCAAGCAAAAATAATCATGATATACGAGCTTCTCTTTCCTGTAAAGAACACATTAGCTGTTGCATTTACAACTTGAGCAAGAATGTTAGAAAAGAGTGTACTAAAAAGCATATTTCATTGTGGGATATTTCATTTTGATTCAGCAGCTTAATAACCTTTTTAAAAATCATGATATCTATATAAGACCACAGATGCATGCAGGTTGAATAAATGATGTCATGTGACTGAATACATATGAATATACATGTTTAACTCCTGTGCAAAAAGGGCTGATGCTAAAATTACAAACTGTGAAGCTTTCATTCGCAAGAAAATTAGCAAGAACTAGGAAAATGCACCCCCTGAAACATGTGCTACCATGTGCTTAATCTCTGTAGTGAACTGTTGGTGGAAAAACAGCTGGAAACGGGGAAAGTCAATTACGTAGCCTTGTTGTACACACTTCCTAAAAAAAATCTGAATATTATATCTACAGCTGAGACCTACAATACACCTTACAGCAGTCCTAAAGTAAATTAGTGAGAACATCTACCAGAAAAAACGCAAAATGTCATGTCACATCAGACCAACTGTGTCCAATCTGAAACTTTCAAGACACTAAGGGCACAGCAAATAAACATTTGAGTTTGTCTGTTTATTTGGCTTCTTTAACGTCGCTATTGACATCAGTGACCAGCTTAGAGACACACAAGCATACACTCGCTCGCACACCTTCACGCCAATATAGAGTAATCAATTAACCTAACATGCACGTCTTTTTATTGGGGGTGGGGGAGGAAACCGGAGTACCCGGAGTAAACCCACACAGACAGGGGGAGGGCATGCAGACTCCACACAGAAAGGACCCAGAAAGGACTCCACCCTGGGATTGAACCCAGCTAAACATTTGAGTAAAAATCATTAAGGCTACCCCATAATATATTATTGAATAATTGAGGTTTCCCCACAACTTAAGTTACCTTGTTTTTATAACCATTAAAAGCATAGTCAGTTGCAACCATGTTTGTCCAGAAATTTTACTAGATGCTTTCAATGTTTTTTGATGGAGCCTTTATATTGTGCATATACTTTACATAGCCCACTAGCGCTTTCGTTTTCATTTAACTTAGCTAGGTTAACGTAGCGTAAACATTCTCAATATATAACATAGCTAAATAAAAAAAATAGTAAAATAACTACCCTTATAACGTTAAATCTATGTATTTAAAATACAAAATGCCTCAATTTTCGCAGGAGATTTGAGAATGACGCGGCAATCTATATAAGACGCTAAAGCTAGTTAGCTGATTAGCTTTAACAATCCAGCCACCACCGAACATGTTCAGCGCATAACAGTAGCCTGTAGTTGATCAAATCTTACCATGATGCCGGTAATGGAGGGGAAAAAATCAAACCGAACAAATATAAAACTCTTCGGATTTAGTGATTTATACAAAATCCACCTGATTCTTATCAGACCGGCCACACAGTGACTATACAATTTCTTTCAATAGCGACTTGCTTGGCCTTCCTACCCGTCTTCCTTTACTGGGTTATGATTGGCTATTCTTTCCCGCAACACCAATAGAACACTGTCCTAAATGGAGTCGTTCAAGATCTAACCAATCACAAGACAGCAAGCGGTGTTTGTCGAGATACGGGTGGACAACTTTTGCACACTTCTTGTTCGGTAATGTTCTGTACTCGGTGAGGCACTAGCGCGCCATTCAATATTACAGGATTTTAACATCTATATTCTTAATTAATTACAAAAACCAAGGCACAGCGGAGCATACAGTATATACAATTTTAAAAAAGTAAATAAATAAAACAACTTGGAAAAAAGCTAAACGGAATATTTGTAATATGATAAAAAGCATTCAACTAAGGTACGAAATTCCAAAATAAATATAAGATAGATAGATTTTTTTTTAAGAATTATGCTTTTTTAATAAAAAAAATTTCAGGTAGTATTATAATCAAGTAATAAAATATTCGTTAAACTGATTGTAAGAGGATTATTTATATACTAAGAATGTAAAACAGACTGACTTTTAAGCGTAATGTATTTACCTATTTTTATCTTTAAATCCAGGGACATATCAACCCTGAAGGAAACGATATAGAAACAATGAAGAAAAAAAAGATAAATTGATTCACTAGCACTTTTACAGAAGACAAACCTATCAGAGATGGTAATAAATTTAACTTGTCTAGGATTTACTTTGTTACATCTACATCCCTTCTACATAACTGTTAATATTAAGGTGCACGTCTATCGGAATGTTGGGATAACAAATAGCAGCACAAGCTTATTTGTAGTGAATTTTCTAACAAAGATTTCCTTCTTTTAGAACAGAAAGGAAATGGGCCTATGCTCACTGACCAAAAAAGCCCTAACCAAGAAGGAGTTGGAATCAAATTAAACTTTATATGTATACATATAATAAGTGATTGCAATACTGAGCCTATTGGGGGAAACTGTTTAATAGAAATGAGGCTGTACACTGTAAAGATACAATATGAGATATGGTTGGGCATTGGAGGCAAACCAGTGTCCTAACCAAGGTGTCCTGCAATACATTTGCTCACAGATGTTGCAACTCTCATGTAGATCCTCATCCATCACAGCACAGTTGGGGCAACGTGTCTTTCCACAGCAAAAGCAGGATTGAAATGTTCACATTGAGACCGCATGACTCAAAGACAGCTGCTACTGGATCCCAATCAGAACCTGGATTTGTTCATAAATATGATTTGCTTACTTTCTGAGTTTCTCCTTCATGACATCACTGCATAACAAAGGTTATGGAGGCTGACATCTCCCTATCTCATTCAGATCAACCAAGTAAACTCGATTATGGGATTACTGACGAAACATGACTTTCTGATGCTGAGTAATTGTTTAGATTGAATAAGTTGTTCGAATATTTATTACTGTAATTGTTTGATAATGGTTTGATTAATATGTGTTATGGATAAAGTCAGAACAATAAGAGGGGTTCATGCAGACTCATGTATTTCAAGAGGATTTTGGCCGGTTAAAAGGTACAGTATTTTTGTCTTCCATGCTCTTTCCGTACTTCTCCATGCTTGTGTAGGTAACAGGGCACTTCACGCAATTGTTCAATAGGGGCAATAAGCGCACTCAGGCTTCCTGCTGAATGAAGAGGGAAGCGAAGAAGACAGCAACACAACAACAATAAAATGGAGAACGGGGTAGGCCTGACGTTAGAAGTCGGGACTGTTCCAAGCTTTAAATGTAAGTTCACTATTTTCACTCGCGCGCCTAACGCACATGTTTGGTGCTACTCATGAATTAGTGTTTGCTGCAATTTTAATCGGCTGTTGTGATTCACAATTTAGACTCGTCGCTAAGATAAGAGCTGCGCCATATTAGCTAGCACTTCAGGTGTAGCCTGATATGAAGTGGTGATCATGTTTAATATTCTATTCCTGCTTCATTTATCGTGCGGCTTGCGCTTTCTTTTAGGGACTGATGCAAACACAGCAGAGCTGATTGTATGGCGCGTCAGCAATAACGTCTTGTTCACAGGAAGGAAGAACACCGCTCTGAAAGCCTTCGAGTGAGTACAGCAAAACAACACAACACGAGCAGCAACCAGTACTTCATACTGATTGTGTACTGATTATCACACAACACCATACGACCGAACTCTCTGTCTGCAGGCTGTTCGTAAAAGAGAAGCACCTGGACGGGAAAGTCACTCCTGCCTGGGTGAAAAAGAAATGGGAAAACCTCAGGCAGAAGTATAAGGTGACGCATCCAGGAGTCTGTCACAGTCACTACATCACATCACTGATAATTTCCCGTTTTGTTCAATTTCTTTTCTCTTTCTGTTAATTAGTCTTGGAGACACAGCTATGCATAAAAATAAGCGTGTTAAAAACTGAATCCAGGGTGAGTCAAAAGTCACAGGACATGTCACATGCTGCGTTGTGGACTTTTCACAAAGGCTACCAAAACCATTGCTGAGGTTTCTTAATCAGTCACGGTTTTTGCATGATCACTACGTGACCTTTCGTCAGTCCTGGTTTCTCTGAATTTGGCTATGAGGGATGCCACAGTGCTGTATGAAATATTTCTGGTTGCTATGATGCGGCATTTGCATAACCCCAAACATCGGAATCGTCAATTCAGTTTTCAGTTACCTGTGATGATCAACACGTTTTGAACTTTCTATGTTGATAACTTCTGAATCACAAGAGCTCTAGCAAATCTGATTGGGGAAATCGATTCTGGTTTTCTCTAATATGCTACATGACTTGATCAAATGCGGTGGCCATGTTCTGGATATAGCCTGAAATATATTTCAATTTTTTCTTTTGTTTCTGTAATAAAAGGGTGTCCTATGGCTTTTAACTCGCCCTGTAGATTAAGCGAGTTAACTCAAGTTTGTGTTATGCTATGGATGAGGAATGAAGAACAAATAAATTTAAGGGTTTGCGATATGTATAATCTACGATGATATCTTAATTGTTGTTTTAACGTTTTCATTAACTTGGCAAAACATATTCACTGTGTCATATAACCACATAGTATAGACCACAGACTTAACATACATTGATGCCGCTAATTCTAAAAGATTGTACTAAAAATATGCCTGATTGTAATTTAATAATAATATAATAAAACAATTAATAGTAATAGTGAATACTAATAGCTTAGACTCATTTACTGTTATACTAGTACATAATCTAAATCGTAATATAGTACTTGTATAATATTTTATATTCTGTATTATACCACGTATACTGCTATTTTTTTACTACATATACTCTTGGTAATCTATTAATTAATTATATTATTTATTAGACTCCATTAGATTGTATTTATAGACTAGTAGTATGATTTACTGCTGTACTATACTGCATATTCCCTTTGAATATATGATTTCACTTTAAAACAAACAGAAAGTAGACTGACTGCCAGTGTTATGGGCTGAGTTTGTTAGATTTTTGTCAGCAATGGTCAAATATAACAACTTAAAAGATGCACTATTGACTTTTTTGTTGTTTTTTTTTTTTCTTTTAATATTTCAAGGTCAATGAAAAAAAAAAACAAAATAATTGAGTCATTAAGAGAAAGGCATTTCCACAAAATACTTGTAAAAATTAAACTAATTGGAGTTTTTAACCATTTTTCTTTTAACTATTTTCCACCATGTTATCTTGCCTAACGTCGAACTCTATTGAGGTTCAAAGTAACTGGAGTCAACTTTTTTGTACTCGTTGGTAAAAAAAAACAAACCTTGGATATAAAAACGACTCGGCAGAATCAGTTGAACAATAATCAGGTTGTTGTTGACTGTAACCAGGAAGAATGCAGCTCCTCACTTCAGTTGTATTTGTTTTCACACTCAAAATCAAGCTAGTATTCTACCTAAAATCATGTAATTGTTATCTATGGATACTTTAATGGCTAAGGTCTTGGTAGATGTTGATAACTTGTATGGCATAGCACTAAAGTCTATTAACTGTTGCTTGTTTGGCAGGATATAAAAAGTCTGAGCATAATGGGAGGTCACCCGTTGGTGGCGCCATGGAAGTGGTACGGTGTGATGGATCAGGCTCTGAGTGGCGAGCTCTCCGTTACTGACTCTCTTCTGGCCAGCATGTCCAGCTCCTACTCCATCCCAGTGACCCAGTCTAGCCAGGACGGTCCCCCAGTCAAGAAGAGGAGGGAACAGTACTGGCTAGCCGCCTTGCAGGAGCTCGAGAGGCGACAGGAGGAGCGCGAGAGGCGTGCCGCTGAGAGGGAAGAAGAGAGGGAGCGGCGGGCGGCCGAGCGAGAGGAAGAGAGGGAGAGACGAGCATCTGAGCGTGAGGAGGAGAGAGAAAGGCAGGCGCTGGAGCGAGAGAAAAGGAGGGAACAGGATCTGCTGGGCAGGCAGGAACGCTGGGAGAGAGAGCTGCTGGCCAGAGAGGACAAGAGGGAGAAGGAGTACAGAGAAAGAGAGGAGCGGAGGGATCGAGAAGCCGCCGGCAGGGAGGACCGACTGTTCAAGCTCCTTGAGACATTTATGTCCAAACAATACAACACGCATTGAGCCATGTTGGTGTCTCAACAATATCTGCTTTCTACTAATAAATCGTACCCGGTTTTGTATCTCGTCTTGTCGTTTGCATCTCTTGGCTGGAGATTTTTTTTTCGGTACTGAAAGCACACATGGTAAGTTTTTGTTTAAGTTTAACCATCAGCAGTCTTGTGATGCATCTTAGAATATTTTTTTTAGTAATCTGTCATGATTCTGGAAAGCTGGGGTGTGTGTTGAGTTGGAACAGGTTCCAAAATTCCAAAAAATTGGTACCATTTTAAAGCAAATCAGAAATTTTGTTTCTAGTTTGAAATAGGTCCCCATTAAGGAGGCACATGTCACATAGGACTGGTGTGATAAGTGGTCACGCCCACCATGACGTAGGTTTGTTTTGATACTCTGTGTCTTGGCATTGGCGGAAGCTGGACTCGAAAGCTTGGCAATGCTTCGAGAGAAACGCTAACGCTGTATGTGAGGAAAGTTGATCTGGAGGGTGCAGTTATCATGGCAAAACATCTAGAACCAGTATGATTATGACTTTCAGCAGTGTACCGGCTTAGACCAAATCTGATGTCTTGGTGCAATTGCTGCATTAGCCAGGAGAGTCTACAACACCAACATGAACAAGGCTTAATGTAATAAACCAATGACCTTGGAAAACTTCTTTCACTTCCTACTGCTGATAAGTACTATCTGAAATTATTATTTTTTAGTTTAGCTTATTTTCTTTCAGTTAAGTTTGAATGATTACTTTTCCTTGGGACCATGTTCCTTATTTCAGCAGATGACCGTACTTGAGAAGAATGAGAAGAAAAAAGATTATTGTAAATAAAAGCTGAAAATATTCTTTATAGCGAAACATTTGGCACAGTTTTGCAAATGATACCCAGCCCTACTGGAATGACTCCTCAAAACATTTTTGGAATATGCATTGTTTATCAGCATTTTCTTATGGTATATATGATATATATATATATAAATTATTATTATTGCACACGTTAGCACAGATAGCAGCACATATACTGACAAAAACAGCAGACACCATAAAACACTGCACACTTGCATTCACAACAACAGAGACACTTGCTCTCCTCAGCAGCACCTTGCTAGATTGGTTAATACAATATGTTGCGTTGTTTGATTACTTTGTTTATATACTGTATAATACATTTTTTCCTCATGCTGGGCTTGTGTACATGATTTGATTTTGGTGTTTTTTTGATAATCATTTGTCAGCAAACAGAATAATCAAATAAAAAATCACTTATTTAAGAGAATAAAGGGTATATAATCCCATAAAGATAATTCTAAAGCAAATATAACCTATGTATATAGCGTGCCCCGATCTTCTGTCCAGGTCATCTTGGGGGTGATCTGGCGGTGAAGCAGATTCATTTACTAGCCTACCACCAAAGTAATCTGGATTCGAGTTTTGGTGATGCCTTCCAGGCACATCTGTCTAAGATAGGGGTGCCTTATTCCAGGGACATGTGTGTTTGGACTAAGGATGCCTATGGGATAGACTCAGGACTCTCCCATCAGCCTTTAATATAAGTGTTTAAATCTTTATAATGTATTTAGGCTTCATTATGTCATGAAGTTTCATATCTATACTGAGATAAGGGGACTGAAGAGCTCCAGATCATTATCTGTTGAGAAGCTAAAGCCTTTTGTTTACAGCTTCACATCTGATCTGCAGTGTAAGGACAGTTTTACCTGCAGTTGGATAACGTGCTATTTAGGAGTTAATACCATAAGGACTGCATAAAGTGTTGTACTAGGATAAGGATTGTGTTTCTCAGAGCAGCAGGTAAAACTCAGCAGCAGTGTTTCTTATGATATACAGTATTGTGCAAAAGTATTAGGTCACAATTAGATTTGTTGTTTAAGCATTGGTATAATGACAATATTTAGCATATTGTAGGCTTTTAACTCTGTTTCCTGTGTTTCTTGGCTGTTAAACTTCCAAAAGGACCGTTCCTGATCAAGCGTCTTTGGACTGTAGCAGGGTTAACTTGGCATTTTCATTGTAGCTGTTTAAGGGAGGTCACACTATACACTTGCAATTATAGAGTTTGGCCGCATTCTAATAAAAAAAGAGGCCAATACATAATTATATATGATCATATAACACTGCAAAACAAATGCAATATTGTGTAAAACATAGATAAAAACAGAATATGACTATTTGCAAATCCATTTCAACCCATATTCAATTGAATAGACTACAAAAAATACTTAATGTCCAAACAGATAAACTGTATTGTCTTTTGCAAATATTCACTCATTTTGAATTTGATGCCTGCAACACTTTCCAAATGAGACAGGGGCAGCAAAAGTCTGGGAAATTTGAGGAATACTCAAAAAACACCTGTTTGGAACATTCCACAAGTGAGTCTCGTAGTTCGGTATAAAGGGAGCATCCCCGAAATGCTCAATTATTCACAAGCAATTATGGGGAGAGGTTCACGAATTTGTGAACAAATGCGTCAGAAAAAAGTCCAACAGAAAAACGTTTCTCAACGTGCAATGGAAAGGAATTAAGGGTTTTAATATCTACAGTCCATAATATCAAATGATTCAGAGAATCTCAAGAAATCTCTGCAAATAAGCGGCAAGGCCAAAAACCAACAATGAATTCCCGTGACCTTCGATCCCTAAGGCAGCATTGCATTGAGCTCATCTGAGATGGACTGGCACAAAGTGGAAAAGTGTCCTGTGGTCTGACGAGTCCACATTTCAAATTGCTTTTGGATATCATGGCTGTCGTGTCCGCCGGGCAAAGGGGAAAAGGACTGTCTGGATTGCTATCAGCGCAAAGTTAATAAGCATCTATGATGGTATGGGGGTGTGTTAGTGCCCGTGGCATGGGTAACTTGCACATCTGTGAATGCTAAAAGGTACATACAGGTTTTAGAGCAACATATGCTGCCATCTAAGTAACGTCTTTTTCAGGGACGTCCCTGTTTATTTCAGCAGGACAAAACCAAGACACATTCTGCACGTGTTACAACAGCATGGCTTCATAGTAAAAGAGTGACGGTACTACACTGACGTGCCAGCAGCCCAGACCTTTCTCCTATTGTAAATGTGTTGCTCATTATGAAACGCAAAATACGACAATGGAGACCCCGGACTGTTGAGCAACTGAAGTTTTACATCAAGCAAAAATGAGAACGAATTCCATCTACAAAGCTTCAACAATTAGTGTCCTTAGTTCCCAAACACTTATTGAGTGTTGTTAAAAGGTGATGTAACCCAACAGTAAACATACTCCTGTCCCAACCTCTTTGGAATGTGTTTCAGGCATCAAATTCAAAATGAGTGAATATTTGCAAAAAACAATCAAGTTTATCCATTTGAACATTAAATTTCTTGTCTTTTTAGTGTATTCAGTTGTATATGGGTTGAAATGGGTTGTTTATTTATGTTTTACACAATGTCCCAACTTAATTGGAATTGAAATTGTAAACTAATGCTGGCTTAAAACTTTTACACAGTGCTGCAAAGTGTTGCCCTAGTGAGTTATGTATTTATTATTTGGATAAAAGCTGGACTGTACTGCTAAGCGTTCACATTGTGAGCTGTTACCTGATATAGTGTTTCAATTAGACTTCTATGGCTTTAATGCATTCAGACATGGGACTCATCAAGGTCCAAGTCTACAGGGGACAGAGGCAGAGGAGACAGAGAGTGAGGCGAGAGCAAGGTGGTGAGCAAAGGGTTTTCGGTGCCTTGCTCTTCAGCCACGAGGAGTGATGTAGTTGTGTTCTGCAGCAGCCCAGTTGTTTCCTCATC
The DNA here is from genome assembly GCA_034779995.1 of Parotocinclus haroldoi. Lineage (NCBI taxonomy): Eukaryota > Metazoa > Chordata > Actinopteri > Siluriformes > Loricariidae > Parotocinclus > Parotocinclus haroldoi. Next base: position 43,833 of record JAUZST010000374.1, read on the forward strand.
CTCAGGACTCTCACTGATCTGAGCTGAGCTAAGACGAACTGGAGTGCTTAGCATCGACAGGGAAAGAGGAGAGCATGATCTGGATACTGGAGTGGATGAGCAGGGAGTTGGGGACAGGCTGCTTCTTATAGGACCATGCTCTCGCTTTTTTTTGCCCTCAGCAAGTGGTGAAGCCTGGAATGATATAGGGTGTGGTTCAGAAAATACTTACTGTCTCCATGCATGCAAGTAAATTAATCTCTACTATATCTTTACAGTGTCAGTTTAATTACATTCAAGGATAATTAGAAGGGCAAAACACAAAATTATATAGTCAATACAGGTGTCCACAGGTGAACGACTGAGGTATTAAGAATTATATTGGAAAATAAAAATCTGTCTTATATACATTTAGTTCACATCGGAATGACAGAAAACTAGTGTGAGTGAAATGCTATGCATATAAGTATATAAACTACTAGAATAAAGAGTTCAAGAGTGGAAGTCAATAATTTGGGACTACCGTTTGACTGCTTTACTGGTCGTGTGCTTGCTTGCTCATTAGCTCACGTTTGCACTAAAGACTGTTCTAACTTGGTTGATGTGGTTAGAGACTTTTTTGGTGCAAGTTACTCGTGTGTGTGTGTGTATGATAGAGTATTCCCTCGCCACTTCACGGTTCAACTTTCGCGGACTCGGTGCATCAAAAAATATGAATGTAAAAAATATATCGCAGATTTCCGCTGTTTCGTGGGTTTTTGCTGAACTTTTACATTTAAAAATCACAAAATTTATGAACATTTACTAAAAATATTACTTCTAACAATAAAGGAATGTTATAAAACCATAAAATATTACGATGAACAGTAAATAGTAATAGATTTAATAGTAAATATTTACTTAGGGGATGAATACGCACCAATAACGAGAAGTAAGACTAGAGCATCGGCCGTCTACTTGTCGACATTTTTTGTCTGCGGTGTTGTGTTCGCTGTTTGTGAAAGTTTCATTATAGACTGAATTTATTCAAGCCCTATGATGCCACCCAAACATTCTGCAAGTTCTACGGCTAAAATGGTGTATAAATACTTAAATAAATATAGTGTCCCTACTTCGCGGATTTTCCTTTATCGCGGGTGGTCCTGGAACGTAACCCTCGCCATAAAAGAGGGAACACTATACTTCTTTGTAACAAGCTGGAAACGGTGTTATGCATATATGCATGCAGCTTTCTTGTGTAATTTGACTTAACATTGGATTCTTCATTGTTTTCAGTACGAGATTAAGCTAATTTACTAAAAATGTCTTACAAGCCATATTTACCAGGGGTGCTAATAATTGTCAAGGAATATACTGGCCATTTTATTAGGCACTGTTCTGTAATGCAACAGTCAAGCAGGTAAACAAAATTGTGCATGATACAGAATTAGGTCAAACTATAAACCAACAAGGCAGGTTCATTTAGTAATTTAGTTAAGTACATATATATTAAGTTTATACTGGTGGACGATGTAAATGCAATGATGCAATCAAACCAAAGTCACTACCGTATCAGTGTCACTGCTATGAAAGTCTGTTTGTGAATGGTGGTTACTTTCTTGTCACAAAGAAGGTGACAAGTTGTGTGTAGTCACAGATGGGCCTATATGGTAGGTGTATTGATACCTGAAATGGAAATTGGGTGTACAGGCTGTTAGTCCATCTAATAAACAATACAATATTTAATCACATATTAAATTACCTCAAGTTTGTATGTTTGGTTTATTTTACATTGCTATCAGCATCAGTGCCCATTTCAACGCCACACACAAGCTTATGCCTATACACAAGTCATATATACACACTGCTCACAAAGATTAGGGGATATTTCAAAATGAATATGAAGCAATAAAAATGCATTTCACCTTATTTCATTAAGCAAGACAATCAAAAAAGCAAATGAAAAGTAAAAGAAAGTGGTTCGGTTACCCAAATGAGATACAAACTCAATTACTGTGATTGAGGAGTGAATCATGAGGGTGAACAGAATCATGCCAAACTGGACGAGAGTGCCACACATGGACTGTTCAGTTGGGTGTATGATCACCCAAAGCTGCTAAAACACACTGACAGTTATGGGACATGGACAGGATCAGATTATCCAGCAGTTCTTGTGGGATCCTCATCATATTCATTTTGAAATATCCCCTCATTTTTGTGAGCAGTGCAGAAACTGGAGTACCTGGAGCAACCCATGCAGACACGGAGAGGACCAGGAAGCTAGATTCTGGGAATAAACTCAGGACCTTCTGCAGTTAGGCGGCGGTGCTACCTATTATCAGTTGAGTTCTATAATATTCAGTACTGTGCACAAGTCTTAGGCCACCATTAGATTTGGGTTTAGCAATGGTATAATATCATATATAACATCTTGACAATGATTGGACCAAAAACTATAAAACTTGAAATTGTCACACCATATCTCCTTTCCACTGATTTTTATTGAATCTTTGTGAGCTGTAGCAAAAATAGCCTTTTCACCATGTTCCCCTTCCAAAAAGAGGTTTCATGGCTGCTATCCTTCCAAAAAGACCATTCCTGATTAAGCTCCTTTGAAGTGTAGAAGAGTCAACTTCATCCTGATGAAGCTGCCAGATGCTGCTATTGCGCAGGCATAAGGAGAGATCAAACTAAATACTAGCCATGGTAGACCTTAATCTATCAGTCAATCACTTATGATTTTTTCAGTCATTACACTACTGCTAAAGCAATGGTGTTTCTAATCTAATGGTGGTCTTTTAAACTGTATTCTATGTATGTTTCTTAGCACTGACTACACTGACAATAAGGAAAAGAAAAACCACCTGTAGAGTTGTTGGGCTGTGCCACTCCGTTCTAATGGAGGGAGAGGGTGTCTCATTGGGAGTCATGATTGAAGGTGAGTGGTTTAATCTCCTGGCCTCAGCCATACCAGGTAGATCAGTGCCAGCTGTGGGTATGGGTGTAGCTGATGGAGACTTTCCAGCAGCTTCTTGTTGTGTTTCTGTGAATGTAACTGACCTCTTCTGATCACTTTGGGCTAAGAGAATAGGGATCACATGGAAGGATTAATATATTACATAATATCATAACACATTGGGGCAAATAAATGGAAAATTAAAATAAAAAAATATAATCAATTCCTGCATTTCAGGCCTGCAACACATTACAAAAGTAAAAGTTTGTATTTAGAGCTAGTAAGCGGAGGCTATCCAGTTTGTCAACAAATGCACAAGGAAATCTTTTAAAAACAATGTTCTGGAAGATTTCAGTTCATAAAGGGCAAGTCAAATGTATTCATATAGCGCTTTTTACAATGGAACATGGCCTCAGAGCAGCTTTACAATATTATATTATCTTAAAAGGCCAATCCCAAATTGAGCAAGTATAAGTACGACAGTGGAAGGAAAAACTCCCTATAAGTTGTAAGGAACAAACCTTGGCAAGTATATTTTACAAAACTAGAGTGTTCAGCTATTACACATCGTTTGTGTCTTTTCAGCTTTGATTTTAACATACGATATTTTTTATTTGCATTTTCCATACGATCCCAATTCTTCACCTTTAAGGTCTGGTAATTATTGTCCTCTAGTTCTCTAATTATTTAGTCTTCATATGATATTACATCATATACACACCTTTATCAATTGCTTTGTTCTTGGGCTGAATGCTCCTGCGAGTGGTTGAGAGCCTTGCTCCCTGCCGTCCACGAGATTCATCTTGAGCCCTTGGAATGGACAACAGTGGCCGACGAAGCTAAGAAATAAAACTTTTATGGCTCATTTTTCTTTATGAATAAAACACTGTGACTATACAGTACTGTATATCTCTATAAACCCAATTACATATAATGATTACCTTGTTACTGTACTTAAGTCATGCTTTTTGATAGCCGTAGTTTACTTAATTATTTTTATAACTTAATACTATCTACTTATAATTCAAAAGAAGAATCCGTACTTTTTACTTAGTGGGAAAATAGGTAGACCTATTATTGGCTTCCTTCCTTACAGCAGTAATCAAGTAAAAGAAAAGTGTTTGCTTTTTAAGAAGTCTTATTAATTAAAAACATGTCCATGAATTCTTTTTCTATAGAAGATGTATTTAATTTTAAATTCAAGCTTATTTGATTACAGGATGCTGTACAGACTTGATCAAAGTTGAAGTCAAATTTCCAGAAGTAATGTTCCGGAACTTACAAGAAGTAATGTAAATTAAGACCCCTAAATGATTTTATTTATGCCTATGTTTGTATGTAATTCATTATTAAAATCACAAATAAAAGCATAGATAAAGCAAAGGAAATTGATAGTATAATAATACTATCAATAATAATCCATAAATACATGAAATATCTAAGATATAAAGATACGAAATAAGTGAATAGACAGTAAAACATTATAGTCACTGAGGCACGTCTTGTAATATAACATACTATATGTAATAATATAAATATACATAATATGCCTATGATCCCTCGTTCTTTTGGCATATCGTAGATTGCACCACTGAGTGTATTATTTAGGGTGCCGATGTTCAAATTTGAAACTTTGATTTCGAAATTTTGGGACTAAATACATTTGCAATTACCTTCGATATCCAAAATGTGAAGAGGCATTTGAATTCCAAGATTTTACTGTAATGGTCCGCATAAGTATTTTTTTTTAAATGAAGTAGTCTTGTGGAGCCTTTAAAAGAAGTACTGCTTGTTTGTTTAAAAAAGCTATTGATTGGAATTAAAATCATGATTTACTGCATTACTGAATATTGTCATGTTTATTTATGAGTGATTTAGCAGCATTTATTTTTCAAAAATCCAAAATATTTTGTATATTTTGGTTCCTCTGAAAATGTTTTATGCTATTTTTGCCATGGTTAGTTAATAGATAATTTAGATAATGCAATATGTCATTATGTGTGTGGTTGTTTTTCTTTTTTTTTTTTTTTTTTACAGATAATTCATGAAGCAACCATTATAAATCTGTACCTCTTATCCTAAATAAAATACATCCTGTTTCAAAAATTGCATTAGAAAGAAACTTTTACTTTGTTAATTTTAATTACATTTAGTAGCATTTACCTTTATTCGTCTACTTGAGTAAAATATACAAAACCACATTTCAACTTCTACTTTTTACATTTTACTTAAGTAAAAAACATGTTTGGTTCTGCTTTGGAGTGTCACCTGTCTAAGGCCTCTTTTCCTCCCAAGTGGAGGCTGCAGCAGGAGATTCTGATGGCCTGGTTCACTCTGAACACTTGCGACCCTGTAGATGAAGCCAGAGAGTGACCGTTGAGTACACAGGGTTAAGGAAGCCGAACACAATCCCTGTTAAATCCTCCAGAAACAGGAGAGTTTAGAGGAAGTGTGTCCTTCTCACAAATCCCTTAAAAGTCTATGGCTCATTATTAGTTCACCACAAAGACGGAGACAAATCGGGACACATGACTTGCAGGTCAGAAACCGGCAATGTCATTCACAACACCAGAGGGGATTTAGAGAAGCTGGTGTTAGCAGGGTCTTGAGCCTATTCACAAAAGTGACAGTTTTGTACAAATGTGTTAAGTAGGGTTTATCACTCAAATATTTTTGCCATATATTCCCAATTTACACATACCAGACCAGACCCCTCAACCCCAGACTTTAGCACCCCAGAGAGGAACTCCCAATTGAGCAGTGGAAAAAGCCTTGGACATGAATGGACACCATGACACCATGAGGCTCATTGGCAATGATATGAGTACCGCACAGTGACAATAAGTAGCGACGTATTAGTGTCCATACCAGAGAGAAACGACCACAAGAAAAACAAGAACGACTGATAGAGAGAAGGACAAAGATTAGAAGGAACGAAACAAAGAAAAGGAGTGCTATAGTGACTAGTCAGTGAATGTGATGAGTAGGGAAAGGCAGGCCCAGCCCCGGCACACACACAGTGAGACACCGCACACACAGGGCCGTGACACTGTACCGTGACAGGTTACCCTCCTCCAGCAGCCCCTGGGATTCATCTAGGACATTGGGTTCACTGCAGAGTGGGCAGGGAACAAGGTTAGGGAAAAAAAAAAATCAAAGCTGCATGCATGCAAGCCACAGCTGACATTCACTCGTCTCTTTAAAGGGAAAATATGGTTATGCCATGTAGGTTAATTCGTATAAAATGCGATGACCTCCTGCAAAAAGTGAGGATCCATGGAGAACACAAAAGTCCACTGAGTGGCTCTTTTAGAGTTACAGTTAATAATTACATAAACAGCAGAAGAGTTGGGATGTGTACCTGTGACTGGGCAGCATGGTGCTCAGGCCTGGCTCTGGTTTGGTGGAGGTGGAGCCGGTGGTGTGACTGGAGAAGCGACGTTGGGTAATTAGGCTGGGTATGAAAGCTTCATGTTCACTTACCACACTAGGAATACTTATGGAGTCATCTAGGTGTAGAAAGGGACAGAGAAGAATAGAGCTTAATTTAATTTGTTTCTTTCGTTTATTTAACATCCCTTTTAGTATCATTGGCTAGTGCACTGACAGACGGATATAGATAAATAAATAAATAATATATATATACTTCCCACCAAAAGAATGGAGAGGTATATAATTTTTATCGTACACTTTAACGGTGAGAGAAAGAATCCATTAAAAACCATGAAATCACACTGCATAATTTTAAATAATTAATTTGATTGCATAAAATAAGTATTTGGTTAACAGGTTAAAAACGAAAGATTTAAAATCAGTTATAAACATGAAACTGAAAACAGTTATCTTACTTAATAGATATTAGTCCCAGAATATTACCCACTATTACCAGTTGTAGTTAAACATGTTTTAAATCACACATTTGATATTTTAAGCATAACCTCTTAGTTAATGTCATATTTATGCATATGGGGAGACAGTGTCGAGGAAAAACTCCCTAAATGTTACTGTGTAAGAATCAAATCTTTAGAGGGCCAAAAAAGGGACCCAACCTCCTTAGGCAGCCTAGATGATATATGAAAAAATAAACGTTAAATAATAAATATATATTTATATAATTTATAAGTTTCTAGTAATAGTTAAACATAAGATAAAATCAGCTAAATATACTGCTCACAAAAATTAGGGTATACTTCAGAATGAAATATCCCACAATGAAATATCGCCTAATTTGTGTGAGCAGTATATAAAACTTCCAAGATAGAACATATTTAAAGAATATACATATATAAAATAAAATAAAAATTAATACAAATATAGATAATAAATTAAGAGATGCAGAGTATAATAAAATAGACAATATAAAAATTATATAAAATATAATCCAATATTTAATATAATAATATAGAGAATATAGAGAATGGGAGTAATTGTAGGTATTTTTTCTGGGTCACTAATATAACCACTATTATTTTATATTATAAAGCAAATAAGAAGCTGGATTGACTTTACTTTCCTCCTCCTCTTCGTCAGTGCGGCTGAGTGTGTCCTGTGAGGGCTGGCGGGATGGCTGACTGTCTTGCTCCCACACTGTCCCTGTGCCTGTGTTGGAGCGAGACATGGTGGCCAGACTCAGCCTATATGCAGACGTCGAGGTGCCCACTGTGCTGATGGACGTTTTTCCCTGGTATGCTGAAAAAATTGACAGACAAGCAATGAAAGCATGATGCTTTTCAGCATTACATCAATGAATTTCATAATGCAGTATAATTAATAATTTTAGTTATAAAGTACTGTGCAAAAGTCATAGGCCACCATTAGGTTTAGCAATGGTATAATAGCCATATGTAACACGGTGTTGACTAATGGACCAAAACCTTTCTAGTTGTATTCTAATAAAGAGTTTGACACATATACGGCTCGTAAAAATTGGGGCATGCTTCAAAATGAAATATAACATAATGAAATATCCCCTCATTTTTATGAACTGTGTAGTTCCACAGTTAATCTAATCTAAGCTAATTTAATTGTGGCCTAATACTTTTGCTCAGTACTATATATGCTAGCTAAGATTCAATTAAACGTACAGCATCATCAATTTAAGGCTATTGTAATTTATCTTGCAACTCCCAGGAGTTGTGATCCAATTCCATCATTAATTATTCAGACACAACAAGTAAAAACATGAAACCAGTGAATATGTCCTTACCCGAGCCACTGTGCACAGCCTCCTTCAGAATCTTAAGCTCGTTGTTGAACTCTGCAAACAGTGAGCTCTTACAGAGTGAGCGTGGAATGAAGCGTCTCTCCAGTTGATCGGCGATGTGATGGCGGGCTGTAATTTCCTCCTGTGATTCTGCTGGCTGGGTTAACAGCTGAAAAATAACAAATTTACATCTTAAGAAATGCAACTTTTCCAAAAAGATTTTCCAAGAAGATGCATTTTCTTACAACCGGGAAAAAACCCCAGTAATTTAACGCACATTTCTGATTACATACCCTTTCATGTTTTCACAATGTTCTAATATATTTTCAATCATAAAACTGTAATTAGAATTAATTGCAAATGTATGAAGTCTATGCCTTACATACAGTACTGTGCAAAAGTCTTGGGCCACCTTTAGAATTAGGAATGGTTTAATGACCATATATAACTCCAGCAGCACTGCTGTGTCTGCTCCACTCATACCATCTCAACTCACACTAACACACCACAACTGCATCAGTCATTGTAGCCACTGCAGTGCTGAGAATAATCCACCAACCAAATAGGGCTTGATCTGTACTGTGGGTTCCTGATTATTAAAGAGCAGAGTAAAGAGGACAAACAATATGTAGAGAACCAGATGGACTACAACCTGTAATTGTAGAAAAACAAAGTGTAGTGTCCACTAAAACTTAAAAAAATAGGCAGTATAAAAACTTATAAGAGGTCTAAGACAGTTCAAGCATCTGTTGAGTATGCTGGGCAAACCAGTCCATTCTGAGTCCCACCTTGCCAGATATCATAGGACACCTTCTGAGGCCAATCCTTGGGAGCTTACAAATTTTGGTGCATCACTTATCCAAATAATATATGAATATAAGCTTTTATTCTTGGCTATTCTGTGAGAACATGTGAAAATGGAGGAAAAGGAGTCGAAAGGAAAAGGTTAGGAATAAGTCACATAATTTCCCTCACCTTGCATTGTATGAAGGGGCGCAGGAGCATGAATATTGGTATGCGAGTGCGCACTATAAAGTCAATGAAGTCCCAGAAAGCCAGTCCACCCACTTTGCGCAGAGCCATCTCCTTCACCTGCAGGCTCAGTTTGTACCACTGATTACCCAGCTGCCTCTCAAAGCATACCAGCACCACCTTCAGAGCTACACACAAAGCCACAACAAAAGGCGCCACACAAAGATCACCAATCTTAGTCTGGGTACTCCACGAGCACCCTGGTTGCTCACATTGATTACTAATGAGAGTTTATTAGTTTATTTAGCATTAGAGGCTATAGGCAACACAAGGTTATATCAATACGTTAGTCAACTTGGAATGACCTATAAAACTAAAACTAATCAAAATAATGTATATTGAATGCAGGAGGAAATCCATGCAGACACGGGGAAGGCATGCAGACGAACCGGGAAACAGTACTTTCCTGGCAGTCCCACTGTCCCCTTACCTAGATAAGCAGCTTGGCTGGTGGACTCAGCCAGTCCCTCTCGGCGCAGCTCCTTGCCTGTGTCACCAGGGGTGGAGCAGTGCGCCGGGGAGGCATCCAGCACAAAATTCTTGCTGCGCGAAGTGCTGATAATGCGCGGAGGCAGCAGGATGTTGAGGACTGTCTGGAGGAGCAGAAAGACCTCTGCCTGCTCAATCTGAGGACTGTCTGTGAGAGCGAGAGGGCATATTTGTAAAAAGGTGAAGTCATATATCTCTTCACTTAGCTAATATGATTATCTTAACGTATTAAAAAAAACAAACAAAAAAGAGTAAATGTATTTTCATATTATAGTTGCTGACCACCACAGGATGTGTTTGCATAGTGGATAATGATAAGGAAATATGTAGTCTCCATATTGTCATATGCTGTTTTATGCAAACTATTGTTTCGATAAATGGATTCTATAACAAAAAAGCATTCAATACATAAGCACTAACCCTGTGATCAACTTCTCACATACCACAGTTATATACCAGGTACAGTGATAATGGCATTATACAGCAGCTTATGATGAAAATGAAAGTTTACCACTGTATTGTTATATAATCACAAATATGATCAGTCAGGAAGACATATTGGTAAGTACTGAATAGTTTCATTTGATTCTTTATTAGCTGACCTTTGCTTCCTGAGCCAACAGTCAGTACAAATGGAATTAGGAGGTTGAGTAGCATGCCCTCTCTCCGTTCCTGATTGGTGAAGGGAGAGATCACCTGACTGAGTGGGAAGTCATCTTTTAATGCCTATGAAGAAAGAAAGAAAGAAAGAAATTGAGTCAAGTAGTCAAAGCTGAGTCAAATTTATTTCAGCACTTTTTACACGAACGTGATTTTGAACGTGATCTGATAACCAGCCATTACAACCGATTTAATGTATTGCACGACATATTTGACCTTGAAGCAGGTGGGCTACATCAGCAGAAGACCACACAGGGTGTTACTCCTGTCAGCTAAGAGGAGGCGAATGAGATAAATAAAATGGCAACCCGTCCACCCTGGTGCAAGCAAGATGTAGTTCTACCTAATAAAGTGGCTGGTAAATTGTGTTCGTTTATTTGGTTAATTTAATGTTGCTATCAGCTTCAAAGACCATTTCAGGGACACAAATAAGGTTATATCTATACACAAGGTTACATCAAGACTAATCATATACAATTTGTCACAAAAGTGATTACACCCCTCACATTTGTGTAACTACTTTATTATATCTTTTCATGGGACAACACTGATAATACAATGTAAAGTAGTCAGTCTATAGCTTGTATAACAATGTAAATTTGCTGAGGCCTTAAAATAACTTAAAAATAACATACAGCCATTAATTAGAAATGAAATAGTCAGTCTTTTCTAAAGACGATGCTCAAGAAAGTGTGCAAACAGTTTACTGAAGACAAGCAGACTAAGGCCGTGGATTAATGGAACCATGTCCTGTGTTCTGATGAGACCAAGCTAAACTTGTTTGGTTCAGATGATGTCAAGCGTGTGTGGTGGCAACCAGGTGAAGAGTACAAAGACACATGTGTCTTTCCTACAGTAAAGCATGGTGGTGAGAATGCCATGGTGTGGGGCTGCATGAGTGCTGCCGGCTGTGGGGAGCTACAGGGAACCATGAATGTCAACATATATCATGACATCCTGAAGCAGAGCATGATCTCCTCCCTTGAGCAGCAGGGCAGTATTCTAACATGATAACGACTCCAAACACACCTCCAAGATAACCACTGCCTTGCTAAAGAACCATCAGGCATGCCTCCTAAAACCTATTTAGCATCTGTGGTGCATTCTAAAAAAGAAGGTGGAGGAGTGCAAGGTCTCTAACAACCACCAGCTCTCCGATGTCGTCATGGAGAAGTGGAAGAGGATTTCAGTCACAAACTGTGACGCTCTAGCGAACTCCTTTCCCAAGAGAGTTAGGGCAGTGCTGGAATATAATGGTGGCCACACAAAATACTGACACTTATTTTAACTTCGGTAAAATGTACTCACTTTTGATGCCAGTGACTTATACATTAATTTGTCTGTGTGACTGACATAAATTGCTTTTGCGTAGATTAAATCTGTTCCAGTTCATAATCTTTTCTTAATCCACACGGGGTCGTGGGCCAGCCAGTGCCCACCCAGCAACTCTGGGTGCAAGGGCAGGAACAACCCTAGACAGGGCGCCAATCCATCATAGTGCACACACATATACACAGTCACACACTAAGGTCACTTTAGAGACACCAATTAACCTAACATGCATGTCTTTGGACTGTTGGAGGAAACCAGAATACCTGGAGTAAACCCACTCAAACACGGGGAGGCCCCCGGCCACTCCACCCTGGGATTGAACCCGGGACCTTCTTGCTGTGAGGCAGTCCATAATTGTATATGATAATAATTGTATAACTGTACAATGAAAATATAGACATTTGGATTTAAATGACATATTCTGACATATATACTTTATAACTCTGCATTACCTGTATCTGCATTGCCACTAAGCGAACCACAGCAGTACTGAACGGTAGAGGGGGAGAAAGATATGGGCTTAAGTGCAGTAGAGGCAGACCATCTGCTACGCTGGATGGTCCAACCACACCCATTACCTATATATAGAAAAACAGATAAAACAACGTGACATTCTTAACATGGCATGAAGCACCTAGGTTCAGAAGATTCAAGGTTTAAACAGGTATGTGCTGTTTAACGAACGCATTACTTTCTGTGAACAGGCCGTTGACTGAAATGGTTGTTGACCAGACATGACCATAGTCACATAGTATTTTTATGCTACAGTACTGTAAATATAAAGGGTATTAAAAAAGTACATACATACGTGTATTAGTGGAATGCTGCTATACACATCATTTTTCATTTATGAAAATTCAAAATATTCAAATATAATACAACACTGCATTGTTATAACCCTGTGACGGGAAAAGCCGTAACACTTAAGAGGATGATATACCAAACCCAAGACATTTGTTTCATGGAAGTCAAAAACGGATTGATAGACAGTATTCCGAAACAACATGGAAGATCAGCCAGACGAAATAGAGATTCAATGAGTGAATGTGAACCAATTTGTATAGTTATAGGTGAGAGAGCTATGCAGGAAATGGGGGCCAAACAAAGGAGTAATACTTACAATAGGACAGGCACACAAACAAATGCCATTTACAGTTTGTGAGTAAGTAGTTGAACGACATTCACACAATGAGGAGTAACTAACACAACAAATTCTTTAAACACATCAACCAAGCTAAAGTGTCAAAATAAAAAAACTGAGCTAACGAGCAAGCAAGTACATGACCCGTAAGGTACTGTCATTAAAAAAAAAAACACAGACACAATGGACACACTTCCACCTCTGCTCATGGTTTTGCAGCATGACTGACTACTTAGGTGGCTAGCTTTTCATAGCCACGATGTCCAGAGTTAAAAGAACAGACATTGATCAGATGGCCATTAAACAGCACATACCTGTAAATTCATTAAATCTGTACCCAAGATCAATGATGCTTACCAGGTTAACACAGACATTGATGAGAGATCGCAGGTGGGGGAGAAAGGAGATGATTGGCTGGCGATGAAGAGTCAGACAAATCCCTTCAATTAGACTGCTGGCTGCTTCCCATTCCACCTGTCGTCTAAAAAGAGGTCTGTGTTTCACTAATACTGTTTCTCTTGCAGAAGATCAGACATCAGAAATTGCAAAGCACTCTAATCAGAACAACATTTGGCTCTGAAATTCAAAACATGGTGTTCACATTTTTCCTTTTCTCTATTTACACATTGCTAATTTACATCCCATCAAGTTTCCCCAAGCATAACAGCTAGCAATCTGGTTTACCCCGAGAACTGCAAGTGAGTCATTTTAATCTTCAGCCCATGCAATGTCATTGCATAAATAAGTAAACTCAGACGAGGGCACTTTCTGCCATTTCCATACACCTAAACTTACAGAATTTCAATATGACAGGACTGACAGATATACCATCCTTACCAGAAAAGAAAATATCCAGTGAGCAACAGTTCTCATTGTGAAAATGCCTTGCTGATGCCAGAGGTCAATAGAGAATTATCAGACTGGTTTGTGCTGATAGAAAGGCAAGTGTAACCACTCATTCCAACTGATGCATGCAGAACAGTATCTCTGAACGCACAAAATGTGGAACCTTAAAGCAGATGAGATACAGAAGCAGATGACCACACCGTGCGCCATTCTTGTCAGCTAAGAACTAAGGCAACTGAAGATACAGTTGGCACAGACTCATAAACAATGTGAATTGCTGCTTGCAGTATTATTGCTGGCATTTTCTGATGCCTGTTTCCAGCAGGATAATGTCATGCCACCAAGCTCTAATTGGTGTCTTAACCATGACAATGATTTCACTGAACTTAAATGGCCTCCACAGTCATCAAATCTCAATTCAATGGAGCACCTTTGGGATGTGGTGGAATGGGAATTTCCCATCATGGCTGTGCAGCTGACAAATGTGCAGCAGTTGCGTAATGTTTTCATTTTCAATACGGAGCTGAATCTCTGAGGAATGTTTTTATCACATTGTTGAATTGAGGCAAAATGAATGTAGTTCTGACGGCAAAAGTGCCAAATAAGTTGTCCCAATAATGTGTCTGTGAGTGCAATTACAAAAGCTAGTATAAACCGAGACAGGATGTTCTTATGAAAATAGTCTTGTACCTGACATGAATCACGTAAACTTCAGACCACATCCTAACTTCACCAGGAAACATTACACATGAACTTATGGCCATGTGTATCTGAAACCACACCTTTCTGGGAGGATATGAACCAGAGTGGCTCAGCAGTAGAGTGGCAATTTTCTGCATGTTTGTGCCTTGCCAGAGGTGGTATGTAACTGTACTTTATGTTATTTAGGCATCTGTACCTTACTTAATTAAATCTGTACCTGTAACGTAATAATTGTACATTTCAGAAGATAAAGCGGTAGTTTTTACTTGAATCAATGCCTAAAGGAGCACTAACTATTTTTTTATTTAAAAATAAATCCAAAGTAATCTGTATATTTATTTTATCATGTTAGAAAACGTTTATATTCTGTTGCTGTGATTAGCTAAATATGATTATGTAATTTGTATGATTTTTGCAGATGATTTATGTTGTAGAAACCATTATATACCCTCAATGTCATTGATCTGTAGCTCTTGGACTCAAAAAAATAGCCTGTACGTTTATACCTTAAACTACATAATCCATATTTCAGTTTTTACTTTAGTATTTTAAAAATCAATTTAGCAATACTTTTACAGTGGAACCTTGGTTTTCATCATTATTAATCCATTTGAAAGTGCCTGACGAAAACCGAAATTAATGATAACTGAAGTCATAGTTCAGATAATTTTAAATCCAATTATTCTATTCCAGACACCCAAAATAAGAACAAAAATACATTTGTTAGAAAATGAGTATAGTTTTACAATGAGGAATAAATACGGACACAGTTACACAGTAATCACTTGTGTTTAGCACTCAATAAACAAGCACAAAAAACACTGGAAAACAATGCAACTGTTCGGGATGAATGAGCGCGGTGATGCTCACTCGACAAGAAACAAAGCCAGAATGAACAATGAACCCGTGGTGCACCGCTTGGAGTCGTCCCCTCTTTAGGTTTCCACTCCAACCCAGACAGCAGTGAAATTTGTTAGATGAAATATAAGCATGAGGAACAGACTTTGGCGGACTACTCAGTTTATTTACTATAGTGACTGTAATAAACTTGCTCTCGCTTGTATCTTTTCTAGAAGTTCATACATGGACTTAAGAACCAAAGCTTGGAGGTGTTACTTGCGGAAATAAAAAGAATAAATAAAGTAAATGATGGATCCAGTAATGGATCATGTCTTCAGTTCAGCACAACACTAACTGCTACTACACAGTACAACAATGTGTCTGCACACTCATATTACAGGCACTGCTCAAACAATATGGTATGTTATTCTAATTCATAGACATGCCATGTACCTTAACTTTCCTTTACGTTAACAAAAAAACACAATGACTCACCTCATACCCACCTTGACACATTTCATACACATGCAAACACATCAAGACCTTACAGAGACAGCTGTGGGCACAGACGACGCTCACGGCACCAAAGCACGACCACACTGGTGAATGGCGCATCTCACAGAGATGCGACGGACAGAGGCGAGAGACAGAAACAGCGATAGAGGAAAGTAGACAGACCTGGAATATAAAGCCTGTGGGCGGGCGCACCTGAGCGTGGGCATCTTGTGAATCTTGTTGAACATGCGATCTAGCCTCTTAAGAATGAGGATGAGCGCTGGCCGCACTGCTTCCGATGACCAGTCTGTGATGGGAAGCATTTCGGTGATGTAGCGGCGCAGGCCGTGGCTTTCCATGGTCAGGGTGTCGTATGGTGCCAGCTTCAGAAGTGAGTGCGCAATCTCTGCCAGCCTGGATAAAAGGCACACGCTGAATTTTAAAACACTACAATGTTTCTGCCACTTGGTTGAAGTAGGGGTGTAACAAGCTATCCTACCATCCTACCTATCTATCCTACCATCTTAATATAGAATACTAAGATTCTGAACACTTCTAGCACTTTATTCTGAATGATGGCAGAGACAAAAAACATTTTAGTCTACTAGACACGCCACACCGAATAGAAACA
Source organism: Parotocinclus haroldoi (assembly GCA_034779995.1). Taxonomy (NCBI): domain Eukaryota; kingdom Metazoa; phylum Chordata; class Actinopteri; order Siluriformes; family Loricariidae; genus Parotocinclus; species Parotocinclus haroldoi. Next base: position 60,118 of record JAUZST010000374.1, read on the forward strand.
TCTGTAGATCTTGTAACCAATCCATTTGGCGCCATCTAGCGACCATTATGTCCTTGTCTGAGGCAGTGACCTTTGCTGGCTGTGCTACTGATGACTGATGTGCCACCCAGAACACTGTGTATCATTCCCTGTGTTCTGAGGGAAGTAAGGCCTCCAAGATCTTGAGCAGAAAAAAAAAAAAATACAAAATTAAAGCAACGACCTCATTTCTTAATAGTTTCTGTATTTATTGCAAATTAGGAGCCAAGAGAGGGATGATGGGCAAGCTGTCATGCATTATATCATATGGGATAATACATCCTATCTTTATCTTATCTTACATCTGCACTACAGTCGACTGTATTTCCAGATGTTCGTGGTCACCCTGTCTAATGGATGCATTCAGTTACTTCAAGTTACACTTATTGCTGACACTGATGTGCAAATGCGCACACACACACACACACACACACACACACACACACACACACACACACACACACACACACACACACACAGCTTGTGTAGTCGGTTGTCTAGAAGGACTCTGGAACAGAGATTATATATCTAATATTAGATCATTTTCCTGAATAAATAAAGGAGCATGTATAATATTTGTATAATATTTGATGAATTGGGTTCTCTAAATTTAGGGCTGGCATGAAAAAGGGATGTTTTAGGTCAGATTTCTGTGGAAATATTGAAGGTTCAAAAGAGTATGCAGCTATCGAGCACTACTGTATGATTGTGGAAGTTCTGAGACGGACATTTGAGGAAGCAATTGTCAGGAACCTTGATATACAAGTTTTGTTCAGACAAACGTGGAAGACAGTTATAACAACCTTTGTGTATACAAATGGCACTTGTGAATCACCAAATACTTCAGTCTCATACCTCATGTGAGATTTGATGTCCAGGAGCTCTAGCGCAGTGACTCTGGGCTCTCCGGCAACGTTCTGCAGGATTTTGAGTCGAGGGCCACAGTGCTTGTAGAACTCTGTGCAGATGTTGAGTAAGGATTCACGAGGACGACGAAACTCTTCTCGAGCGATGCGTTCATCCAGCTCCTCCCGTGGCATGCCCTGGCCCTCCTCCAGAAGGTGCAGATTATCTCTGTGAACAGAGTGCATGTACAGCCAGTTACATTTCTTATAATGAGGCAAAAATATAGTGCTCTCTGTATGGCAACCTAAAAACTTCCAAGGAAGTTTTTGTCCATTTTCCCAAAATTTGCGTCAGATGACTGTTTAGCTGGTGCTTGTGGTGCTTTGAAAGTTTGATGAACTTTTTAAAATGTCTATATTTCAGAATGTAATAACTTCTAAAATCGATGAGTAAAAATGTGAGTGAAACTGCAGGACTGTATACCTAAGATTTGGTCCTCCAGACATTGTGTGGTTGGCAGCAGTTCCTCCCTTGTGGCCCTGATCACCACGACTCATTTGCGGCGCTGTCATCGGCCTGTTGTACATAAAAAAATCACATCAATTAATTAAACAGAACACTAATTACAGCATGGTGGCTCGGTGGGTAGCACCGTTGCCTCACAGGAAGAACGTCCTGGCCTGGGTCCTTTCTGTGTGGAGGCTGCATGTCCTCCCCGTGTCTTTGTGTTTTCTCCGGGTACTCCAGTTTCCTTCCACAGTCCAAGGACATGCATGGTAGTTTAATTGGTGTGTCTAAAGTGGCCCTTAATGTGTGACTTGTGAGTTGCCGGGTGGACACCGGCTGGTCCCCGACCCCGTGTGGATTTAGCGGAAGCATAAGGCATGAATGGATTACAGTTTATTAACAATAAATACAAAAATTGTACACACACAATTGTACCTAATAAAGTGGAAAGTGAGAGTATATAAAGAGATTATTAATAGATAAAATAATAAAAACAAAATTATTTTATCATGTGCGAGCAGACAACAACATAAAAAACTATGTGTAAAGAAATATAAACAGTATAAAAAAATAACAACAACATAAAAAGTAACACACAGGAAAATACAGAAACACAGATTAGGAAGTGAGGAGAATATTAAGGGAATATTTTAAGACAATATTTCATGTCTGCTCCTATTCAATAGGTTATTGACAACAGCAAATAATTTCAGCAAAACTATAGAGATGACAGCCATATACTTTTTAAAATCTAAAGCCCCTAATTAATGAGGGACTAGGAAACAGAATGGACAAAAGACAAGCTGAACTGTGGGACAAAAGCGGAAGGACTAACCGTGTCAGAGACTCTACACTATAGAGCAGAGCCTGCAGTGAGGTGGCCAGAGCGGCTATAGCAGCAATCTCATCTCGGGCTACAGAGGCTGACTCCAGGGCCTGACTGTTACTCTTTAACTTCTGCAGATAACAAGGAACCAGCGCTTCTAGAACCATCAGCATCTGAAGACTGAAGAAGAAATGGAAAAAAAGTATAGGAAAAAGGTCACGTTTCAAGGCAAATACAATAAAAGTATAGTACAATTAAAATTATGTATTCTATGTTCTTGCTATGTTCTTTAAACTAAATCAAACAGGTACTTCCCGGTTTACGATGGGATACATTACTACAACTCTGTCATCGTAAACCAAGGATTATATAATACTGTATATACCAGGGTAGCATACTGTAAACATTAAACACTTTAAGCACTTGCATTAAACTACAGTTGGGCAAATTGCCATCCTGGGCAACACCCTGTCATTCCAATAACACATCAATAATATCACTCGATCTGCTTATTTTCACCGTAGAAATATTAATCGTCTGCGCCCTTCCCTTTCCTCTTACACTACTGCTATTATGGTTCACAGTCTTGTTACTTCACGTCTGTATTATTGCAATTCTCTTCTTTTTGGTCTTCCTCTCAAATCACTAAACAAACTTCAAATGGTTCAAATCTTAGCTGCACGTATTATTACAAGAACTCCATCTTTCCATCATATCACTCCTGTTTTACATCAGCTGCACTGGCTTACGTAACACATACAACACAAGATTTTACTCTTTACTTTTAAAGATATATATATATATATATATATATATATATATAACTATATATCCGTATATATCAGACCTCAGATCAATATCACCTCTCACTCACAATCACTGAGATCATCTGTTTCCACACACCTGTCTCTTCCCATTACACGCCTTAGCACCATCGGGGGTCGGGGGTTCAGCAGCTCTGCGCCGTGATTATGGAATGCTCTACCTCCTGATTTAAGGAACTCTGACTCTATTTTAAGTCGGGTCTCAAAACTTATCTCTTTAAATCTGCCTATAACTCTTGATTACAAATGTTCTGTTCATTTATCCATTTTATTTTATTTATTATATTGTATTTTATTTTGTTCTATGCTTTCTCCCGGTTTGACTGTTTTATTACTACTTTGTCTTATTCTACTCCATGTAAAGTGACCTTGAGTGTCAGAAAGGCGCCGTCAAATAAAATGCATTATTATTATTATTATTATTATTACAGTTGGGAAAATTGTTAACATAAAGCTTATGTTGTAATAAAGTATTGAACAGCTCATGTATTAAAAAAATAATGTATTGAAAGCAAAACTTTCCCAGCACTTTCCCAGCGCTCATCACTCCCACACTTCCAACATCATGCTCTGTCGAGTTCCTCATTCTGTACAGGAGAATGAATTCCCCTTATTAAAAATCTCTAAGTTCTGCATATTACTTGACCGGGGAAAATCGAAATTCAAAATTCAGAGTATGATTTCTGGTAAACGTGTAATTAGGTTTATTATTGGATTACCAGTTTAAAGTTGAAATGGTGTAAATCAGTCAATCATAAATGGGACTACCTGTATTAAACGGGTACTTGGGTGGTGCAGAAGTCTAATAGGCTACCCTGCCACTGCAAAAACCTGGGTTCAAAAGCCATTGTTCCATCTGGACAGGTTAGGCATCACATGACTGAGGGTGGAAAGGCCAATTGGGGAATCATGATGGTGCAACCGTAACCCACTTCCAGAAGGTCAACCATCACTGCTGCACTCCACTAATCTGGGTTATATAGTAGAGTGGCCAGACATAAGTCTCTCCACAGAAAAAGACTCCTTTAAGCCTGTCTGGCCTGTCCAAACTATGCGAAACAAGGTTCTATGGTCTGATGCAAAAAGGTTGAACATTTTGTCATCAATTTAAGTGTCATGTCTGGAGTAAACCAGACACTGCTCATCACCTGCCCAATATTATCCCTACAGTGAAGCATGCTGTTGGCAGCATGAAGCTGTGGGAGTTTTTTCAGCGACTGGAACAAGGAAAATGGTCAAGGTTGACGGAAAGCAGAATGTAGCAAATAATAGAGATATTTTAATGAATAATATAAATAAAAAAACCTAATAAAATAAATAAACCTGATCCAGAGACCTCGGGACCTCAGACTGGGCTGAAGGTTCACCTTATAACAAGACAATAACACACACAGCCATGACAACAAAGGTGTAGCTTGGGGACAACTCTGGATGTCCTTGAGTGGCCCAGCCAGAGCCCTGACTTGAATCCAATCAAACTCAAATCAACTCAAATCAAACATCTCTGAAAAGACCTGAACATGGCTGTCCACCAACAAGTCCCCTCCAACCTTTAGAGGTCTTTAGAGGATCTGCACAGAAGAATGGTACAAAATCTCCAAATCCAGAAATGTAAATGTTGTGACATATCCCAAAAGACTGAAGGCTGAGTAAATGGTCTGAATACTTATGGCAATTCAATATTTTAGTTTTCTTTTTTAATAAAAAAAAACATTTCTACAATTCGTTTTTCACTTTCTCATTATGGGGTATTAAGTGCAAAATGATTTGGAAAAATAAATTTTAGCTCAAGACCACAGCACAACAAAGTTTAAAAAAATGAGTATAAAGACTTTTTAAATGCTTTGTCTGTAGCATAATGAGAAATGATTTATCACTATGAATAAAAAGAGAAATTATCTCAGTTTGTGGCCACTAATGCTGAAACTGTAGTTTAAAGTGTGCAAACCTTCGGAAGGATTCAGGAGCGTAGGCCACCACTGTCACACACAGTTTGATGGATTCACTGATGGAGAAGGCTAGATCTTCATTACCATAACAGAAATCTGAATAAAAAAAAAGTTGCATTGAAAAACTGGCTTGAAAGAAAGAACATAGTTGGGAAAAGGTTAACAAGGGCATTAATGACTTACCCAGAGATCGAAGTGGCTTTTCAGCTTTGACCAGCTCGAGAGCATCCAGACTGTCAGCTGTCTCTCCCTCCAGAGAAACCAGCAGGTCAAACAAACACTGTGCTGAAACACCTTTAGACAATCCAGTACTGGTGCAGGTCTGAACAAAACAGACCAAACAAACAAAACATATACAGTATTTACTATACTAATATACTGTATTTATACAGTATTTAAGTGGTAAAAAGAATTGTATCACAGCAGAAGCATAAACACAACTCTATAATAAATCATGAACATAAAGTCGGGTGCTCTTACAGTGAACTCCAGTAGCGGGGCCACACTGGCAAACAGCTGCAGGATAAAGGGCTTACGGTGCAGAATATAAAACTGCCGGCAGCAGAACTCAATGCCTCGACGTAGCAATGGATTACTTTCATAATCAGCATATGTCTGGTGTGATAAAGAAAAACAATAAAATAGATAACTTAAAAGGTGTTATATTGTGAAAGAGGTAACATAGCCACGTATACATTTATATGTGGCAGCACCAGCCACTTTATTAGGCACACCGGTTCAGCTGCTCATTAACACATATATCTTATCAGCCAATCACATGGGATCAACTCCATTTAGGTATCTAGACATAATAAAGTTCTGAAGTGCTGAAGTTCAAACCGAGCATTAGAATGGGAAAGAACGGTGAGTTTTGTGACTTTTAACATGGCATGGTTATTGATGCTAGACATGTTGGTTTAAATATGGCATTTTTACACACTATATTGTTCATGTTGTTTGCGCCAATATCTAATAGGGTCAGAATTTGGCGTAAACAACATGAAAGCATAGTTCCAACCTGCCTTGAATGAACAGTTTAGCAACAATACCCAAACAAAAAGGTAGCCTGTGTTGCTCATTTGGTATTAAGAAAGAGATTCTGTCATGTCCTTCATACCGAATGTTGACTCAAATTTAACAACCAAATGCAGCGGCAGAAACATGCATCATCAGACAAGAAAATGTTTTCCCAGTCTTCTGTTGCAAGCATGCCACTTTCAAAGTGACTTCACTTTGAAATCACAACCTTTCTTCCTCATTCTGATGGTCGGTTTGAACTTCAGCAGGTCGTCTTGATCATGTTTACATGCCAAAATGCATTGAGTTTCTACCATGTTAACGAGCAGTTGAACAGGTGTATCTAATAAAATGGCCAATGTGTGTATATGGGCAATGAAGTGAAATTGTGTCAGGAATCCTGATTCCGTCTCTCTCTCTCTCCCTCGTTCGCTCAGCCCCTCCTTCTAATCACCGCCTCTCTCCA
>JAUZST010000375.1:0-28456 GCA_034779995.1 Parotocinclus haroldoi
TATATATATATATACATATATATACATACACACTATTATAGAAATTAAGTAGAAATTGATGTAAATACGTTCAACAAAATGTATTTTTAGTCCAACAAAGGTTTTGCTGCCAGTCAACACATTGTTACACCATACTGGAGTGTTTCTATTAAGCCTGAGCGCAATGTCCGGTTTTAATGTTAACCTGTGAATATACTGCCAAAGTATTACATGACATTACTCAGATCCAGTGGCTGTTTGCCCCTTAATTCCAGCAAAGGCTAAAACTAGTCCCAAGAGTTTAAAAATGTTACTTTCAAAATCACACCATTTTGTTTTAGAGGTAGCATGTCAGGGAGAATTTCCTTGACACTGCAGTCTCTGCGTACTCAGTTTTAAGGCTTTTCATAGGTTTTTTTGCACTAATCTACTGCGCTACCTAATAGGGGTGTAACGATCTGGTCTGTTCATGATTGATTGACTTGATTAACGTCTTTATATTTGTTAACGGCCATTTCTTTTTTTTATTTCTGAAATGTTAACTGCAAAACAACGCACATTCTGGTATAGGTTTCAAAAACAAAGGTTTAGTCCCCTACAATAAAAAGAACTAGAAACAGAAAAAACTTCAAATTGTGACCAAAATGTTCAATTGCAGCGTCACCATATCCTAAATAACTGAGTGACAACATTTTTGATATCTGATGAATAACGATTCAAATAACGTGTACCTTTATTGTAAGCAACTTTAGTCTGCTGCAGTTATAGAAATCAGGAGTCTCATTAATAACAGAAGATCTGTGTCTAAGCCGGATTAATGACTGCACCCTCTGGTGTTCAAAAAATGTACTTAAATGCATAATCCAACCTGCCGATACACATCGTCCCATTTTTGCACTCCGATACGTGGTGTCATGATGTATCGTTACAACCCTACTACCTACAAGTTCTTCTTTATTTAACCTCGCCTCCAGTGGTCCATCCTACCTGCATGACGCAACGAACTCTTAAGGTGTGTTTTGACTGTTTCTTTGTACAGTGAGTGACATACTCGCTATGGCGACAATTAAGGTAACGTAGACGATGCATATCGCACGTCCCACTTACATAAAGTGGTCATACAAGCGCAACAAGTTTCTGGCTGGCACACAGTGGTTGAAATGGCTTTTAAAGACGCATCCTAGAGAATGCACAAATTGCTTTGAACGCAATGCAGTTCCATCGCACACGTTCCCCCAAGAGTAAAAGTATTCGCATACCGTGCAGCAACATCAACAAAATAAATAATTACATAAACAGATCTAACTGTAAACACACTGGAATCAGTCGCAAAAAGTCAGGATTGGTACGCTCCTACCCCTTAGGTTTGAGGAGCCTAAGGTGACTGGTTGCATGATGTTAAATATGCTTCACTTGTTAGCAATGCTCACAAATAATAGGGGATATTTCATTTTGAATTGTACCTTAAGCGCCCAAGTAAGGCGGCAAACTCTAAACTCCAAGCATGTCTTGGCTGAAATGATTTCCCTTTCATTTTTGGCTGAACATCTTTACTTAGTTGGAAAACACTCGTTTACAAAACACCAAATACATGCTCAGTACAATAATTACACACTAAACACATACCACCTTTGTCAGGCAGGTGATAATCTGGCAGTACTTCATGCTACCCGTCTTGTCACAGGTGTGCAGAATGAATCCTCTGATGTCTTTTCAGGTTGCACTTCTGCGTGAACCTCTTTCCGCAGTCCATGCAGATGTAGGGTCTCTCGCCCGTGTGGACTCGACGGTGCGCCTTCAGGTTGCTGAGTTTGGTGAAGCTGCGGCCGCACAGACTGCAGCAGAACTGCCGTTCGCCTGTGTGGATCTGCTGGTGACCTTTCAGATGGCACAGCTGAGAGAAAACCTTACCGCAGTGGCTGCAGATGTACGGCCTTCTCACCGCATGTCCGCCCACATGCCCATGTGTCCTGATACTAGGCGTCTGTTGGGGGATTCTGCCCGACTGCAAGGTACCGACAGCTCTCTCGTCTGCGTAGGCTCTCTGGAACTGTGGAAACGATTGGGAGGGTTTTGGCAGAGGGGGACTCTTGGGGAAAGAAGGACCCCGGGCCGAACTCCCAGTGCTTGGATTGGAAGTGGGCATGCTCGCATGCCGTGCAGGTTTCGGCTGTTTTGTGACAGGAAGGACCTGAGGGGAAGGGCCGTCTTTAACGCAAGGTCCAGGATACACACGCCTGTCCTCGGAGGTTTCGCTGGGGACAGTGTGGAGCTCTTCCTGCGCTTGGTTTAGCCTGCACAGTGTGGACGTGATCCCGGACCTCGCCCTCTCCAGCTCATCCCAGTCTGATGGAAGCACCACTATAACTTCCTGCTTGATGGCCACCGAGTCTGGGTTGTTTACCACTTGGCTGACCGTAGGAGCCACCTCGGATGACAGAGTTCCTGCAGGCTCAGGCTGTACTTGTTGCTCTGATTTTGAGTCTGGCTTTTTTACCTTTGTTCTTGCTTTCACTGAATCCTGACTGCTGCCAATGTGGGACTTGTTCACAGGAAGTTTGTCCCTCGGAGGAAGCATCAGGTCAGGCTGCAACGTTCGGATGCCTGACGTCTCGCTGACGTTGTGGATCTTGGACAATCTATGATCTGCTGTGTGACAGCGTGCTGTTGAGAAGACCTGCCTCTCTGCAGCCGGTGTGTCCTCCTCTTTCACGGTCCCTCCAATTTTCTCTCCCTCCACTTCCGCAATCTGAGAGAGTATGTTTGAACATACAGAATAATCAAATTACTAAATACATTCGAAAGTTAGCTACAAAGCTATGTGGGAAGGTGGCTCACTCCATTCTCAGCACTGCATTGACCCTGTTGTGATGGTGGTCTGTTGGTGTTAGCGTGCTTTGAACCGGTAGATTAGATCAGACACGGCAGTGCTGCTGAAGTTTGAAATCGCCGTTCACTCTGCGCACTTTATTTGAGATGTTTCACTTATTGCTCCATCCGGTATGCTTAGGCAGAGACAGTAGCTCATTTTTGTTGCACAGTTTATGTTAGTCATCCTCTAATCCTTCCTCGGTGCTCACAGGATGCTGGTGGCTGAACATTTTTGGCTGGTGGATTGTCAGTCCATGGGTAACACCGAGTTGGTTTTAAAAATCCTGCACATCAAACCAACTCAAACCACACTAACACCACCACACCAGTGTCACTTCAGTGACGTGAATGATTCACTACCAAAAAGTGGACTACCTAAGTATGTAGAGAAACATACAGACAGTCTGTTATTGTAGAACTACAAAGTTCAGACAACTAAAACTGAATAAAGAAGTAGAATGTAAACTGAAAAATATAGAATGCCAAAGATCTTAGGCCACCATTATATTTGTTGTTTCAGCAACAGTACATGACCATGTGTAATCATATCTGAAATGCTTGTGTCAAACCCACAACAACGATTCATACATGGTTCTTCTACCACTCCTAAAACAATAAATCTAATGGCGGCCTAAGACTTTTTCACAGTACTGTATGTAGTACAGGTCCAGCACCATAGCTGTGGGTTCAGGTGCCGGAAGCTCTCAGTTCAGATAACAAAAAATGGTTGAAGCACGAAAAATAAGTAAATAATTACATTAAAATACATCATATGCTAATACTGTAACAGTGTTTTTAATACTGTACAGCACACCCACAGTTATGGGCTGTATCCAAAATTCTCTCTTAGTTAATATTTTTCTAAATATTCCTAAATAACATATATAGTATTATTTGCCTACAAGGAACAGAAGTGTAAATGCTTTCAGACTCTTCCTTATGCAGCTTTGCTCATTACTCTGTGACAGCAGATTCCATAACAGAAACAGACAAGTCCAGGACTAAGAGATAACTGATTTAACTGATTCAAATGTTAGGACAGTCGAATCCGGTTAATTGGACCACCGGTTAATGGGACCAGCCGCTTATTCCGACCAAATTCTTAAGTACAGAAACAAATCCTACTATAAATGTGTAACGTTATTTGCTTATCTGGACCAAAATAAGACAAAATTCCACTTACTCAGACTAAAGAACGTGAGAGCGAATAAGAAAAAGAAGCCACAAGTGGCCACTTAGCCACTGCAAAGCGGCTCAGCGAGATATGGGAGGATTTTTGGGATCCCCAGGAGAATTTATGCTTTTATCAAAGGTCAGGAAGAGCAAAACCAGCAGGAGGTGAACACGCCCAACACTTTCTTGATTTTGTTCAAGTGCAGTCCGTCAAGAGAAGGCGTCAGATCCCACTGGATAAGTTCTTCAAATGTTGACTGGAATTTAGTAAGAACTTCTTTTTACAGTATTATACTTCGCATGCTGAGTTTCTATAAGGACCTCCCACTGAGGACTTATTTTATATATATTTTGTTTTCTAATTTAGTTTATTTATTTTATTACTAATTTAAATGTTGTTATTGATGTATTATTGATTTTGATTGATTTTAATTATTTACCCAATTTTGTTATAATTTAATATACTTTTAAGTATTCATTTAAATAACATCTAGGCCACCCATGGAGGACTGGCCTTTAAGATAATATAAGATTGTAAAGCTGCTTCGAGACAAAGCTCCATTGTAAAAAGCTCTATATACATAAAAAATGTAATTAAATTAAATTGAACTATACATTGTGTTGTAGATCGTTTGACAAAAACTTGGTTGCAAATTTTTTTTTTCAATGAACAAAGTTGGTAAGCAACAGTAGTTCTTGTTTGTACGTTCGCTTTACGTGTAAATCACACAATAAAGGTTGAATAAACGTTAAATATTTTTCTTAAATTATAGCACGTCCCGTCTTGTAACATCGGGCATGTTCGTTTAATCTGACCAGACTGTTATTAGGATCAAAACGATCTTGTCCCGATGTGCCGGATACGACTGTATAGTAAATCTGTGTATAAGGTCCGGATATTTTAGTTATTGTTACATATCTTAAGCATACACCTTGGAGCTGATTGAGTGCACCTATTTTAAGAGCACTTGAGTTATTTGGTTGCGTTTTACGCCATGCTACAATATGCCGATTTTTTTTGTTGACAAAACACATTACAGTGAAACCATGAAAGCTGTCGATTACTGTGAGCCGAATAGTGGACTGAACGTCCACTGAAAACTTAGGAGCCTAGAACAGAGATACGTGTGTGCAGTTTGCAGTGCTATGTGTTTGTTTTACTGACCAGACATGGTTCGTTCATAAAGATAATGATTCAGCTGTCTTAAGCGGTGAGACTGTAGGACAGAGACTGGCGATTTACTCGATTTAAAATAGAACGTCTCACCTAAAGTCACGGCCGTCGAGTTCGTGAGAAGAAGAAGAAGCGCCAATACCTTACTCCAGTACATAGCGAGGACTTTAATGGGAGTTTGAACCGAAGTTACTCCACACCAATAAACTAAACTCTACCAACGCAGACGAACGCAGATTTCACTGTCAATAGTGTCACGCCTGTTTGTCTCCGCGGCGTGTGTGCGCGCGTGCGTGCGTGTGTGTGTGTGTTTTTTTTTTTTTTTTGTTTTTTGTTTTTTCTCTTCTTTTTTATGGCGGTTAGCAACCAGCTTATTTGGTGCATTTGGCGTTCATGTGTTTAATACGTAAACTCGGTTCAAACCCCCATCAAAGTTATCGCTATGTACTGGAGTAAGGTATTGGCGCTTCTTCTTCTCACGAACTCCATTACGCTATTACTACCTCTTTTGGATGATTCTCTCTTACCCATTGCACTGTCAGCCACAATGCTACTAATTCTGCCGTATATCCTGCCACGTCCTCATTAGTCCTTTTTACTACTTCGATATTTCACTTTGGAATTACATAGGATACCCCCACTCTTTTGATATATCAGTGTAGATTACCATCGCCTCTTTCATTTTTTTGTTAATATAGTTCATAACTCTATAGTTTTATCTGCTTCATCCTTTTGTCTTAATTCCAACAAGCTAAGGTCAATGTTTACATCTGAGATAAACCATGGAGCGGACGGGGATGTACTCCTATGCAGGCCCATTTCATTTACCTTATTGTTTATCACCCATCTAAAGCTTTTGATATTTGCTTTCTGTCTCTCCTGACTGGGTCCTATGGTTCAAAAAGCGAGACAGAGACTGACGGAGAAAAGGCGCAGAGAAAGCGAAAACTCATACTTCAAGAATATTAAAAAATCAAACTCAAAATAGACATTACAGAGCTCAGTTAGTAAGTGATAATGTTCTTGTGTAAGAACAGAAGCTGGGTCTACATGTTCAGATGCAAGTGTGCTCGATTATCGATTATTAACGTTTCAGAATCAGAATCGTTAACGTCCGAATCGCAATGCATCGAAAATTCGAATTTTTCCCTCACCCCTACTATATAATAATAGTACAGTTCAAATGTGATGATATTCCTATTTCTGTTTTAATTTGAGTTGTGTGAAAATGTAATACTATTGTTTTCAGGTTCCACCCATTTCTTTTGAGTTCTATGGTGTTCTGACCTTATCATACCATATCTAGTGGCAAGCTAGTCCACCAGGAGGACGGTGTTGAGCTGGTCTAGCGGTATGAAATGGGTGAGATGCTCTGGGCGGAGGATGGATGGTGAGCCCATTCATTAGTAGGAGGATGGTGAGCTAGTCTAGAAATATGGGGTAGTGTGCTGGTCAAGGAGGAGCTGTTGTGATGGGCTGTGTTTTCTCACAGAGGTAAAAAAAAATAGCACACTCCTTTGTGTGTTGTTATGTGATGTATGTTTTTCTTTGTATACCCATGCTTTGGATGTTAATTTAGTTTTATTCAACTAGCATTACAACATTCAAATACAGACACAAGGTTAGTTGTATTGAAACTTATCAAATGCATATACTTAGATCGGGGCCGATTTTGAGTAATCAGTTAAACTAGTGCATGTCTGTGGACTGTCGGAGGAAACTTGTATACCCAGAATAAACCCACAGGGACATTGAGAGACTCCAGACTTCACACAGGATTCAGAGGCTCTACCCAGGGATCAATCCCAGGATCATTGTGACTGGTTGATTGGTTTCCACCAAACCACTATGATTCCCTATGCTTTGAATGTAATTTGGTGTCCATTTCTTTGATGACAGACGGCCTTATCCAGAGCAACTTTGCAGAAGTGCTTTGTATTCTTCTTAGTTTACATCACTTCAGACCTAATACCTAAGGGATAGCTCAAAAAGGGGTGTTAACAACTATTAGACTATTTAGTTTTTTCATACTGCCTTCAATCAGCAGTTAGTTTGCCAACTTTAATTGAGAACTTGGCTGGCTTGCCCAGAACCTCTACCCCAGCTCCAGATGAACCAGGGGTTATTGTCTCACATCAGAAGCCAAACTCAACAGTCATGCTTCAGTGGACAGCTAAGTCTTCCACACAGTCGGAAGCTGTCATAGAATAACAAAGCAGCACATAAGCAGCAATAGACACGTTATGTTGCTAAATAATAGATATAACCCTTGAGGAAAACACAGACAATACTGTTTATAAAAGCTTAAGCAAACAGTTTAAATCCGAATATATATCTGCCATTTGTCAAAGTGACTGCTATTTCAGTATCTCTCATCACTTTTCCTTATTGGTTTTGTAATATCATGTGTCTTAGGCAATTAAGGTAAAGGTTCTATGTCACCAAAGCTTTCCACCAAGTTTGGCAAACCATTCCTTTTGGAATTTGTTTTAGGAGGGCAGGGTAGGATGTTGATAAGGGAAATAGAAAGCTATGAAAGAAAAATGTTGAGAAAACTGAAGTGTTCAGTAGAACCATTTCCACTGCTTGGAATCTATGAATATTCCATCCCAGAAAAACATACTGTGACATTTCATAGTAAAACTGTAAACGTTGCTGACTATGAACTAACCAAATTATTTCACAGTTCTGCCATGAATTTCAATGGTCATTTGGGCACTTCATTGCTCTATTCTCAGTGCATTTTCCTGGGATGACTGCATACTTGAAGCTGTAAGCAGGATTTGTGTCTAAAAATAAGTCTTAGTTGCACAATGGTAATGACTATGGTTAGACTCTCAGACACACTTTACCATTAAGTTTACCATCTATATAGACACACTTGGCTGAGCATTGTTAACAGTTCCATTAAATTACATGGTAGCTTTGATAGATTGATAGATTCAGTATTCTCACATCTTTCCTCACACACCTAAAGACTTAATCATACCTATCTCATATTTAGTAGTATTTAGTCATATTTAGTCATTTAGCAGACAGAGGCACTGCAATCTCACAATCCAGGTAAATGTAAAATCTCTCTATATCTACGTACCATTTAAAGACACACGAGGGCAGACTTGGACCAGGGAGGCAAAGGTTAGGTAGTATAATACGAGTACTATCCCAGGAGAAAAATACTCTGAAGTTTGCCAGTAGAACAATGAAAATGCCAAATTACCACCAGAAATTCATACAATACATATGTTTTCATGAGATTATCACATGGTAAAGCCACAAGATGTGCTTATAAATCAAGACCTTTCTACTGGATGGCATTATTTGTTGTGTATCATTAAAACAGAACATTGTCATTACAGCACATTGAGGATCATCCTCTGGCACTCCAAGACAGACCCCAGCTAGCTTCCCATCCAGAGAACACTGGCATGAGTCCTGTATAATAATAATAATAATAATAATAATAATAATAATAATAATAATAATAATAATAATAATGGGCACAACAAGAAGGTCTCAGGTTCAATCCCAGGTTAGAGCAGCCTGGGTTCTTTCTCTGTGGAGTCTGCATGTCTTCCCTGTGTCTGTGTCCGTGTACTCTGGTTTCTTCCAACAGCCCAAAGACATGCCTGTTAGGTTAAGTGGTGTCTCTAAAGTGGCCAGGATTAAGAAGAAGATAATGGATGGATGGAATAATAATAATAATAATAATAATAATAATAATAATACAATCTAAATTAGAAAAAGTTGTGAGGGTATGGAAAATGCAAATATAAAAAAACCCTTACATATACTTTGACATTCCAGACAGTATGAGCCCATAATTTAATGTTTTGTCTGATCAGCTTAATTTTATTTGTTAAAAAACATATATTTCTGCATTTCAGACCTGTAATAATCATAATGTGACAACAAGTGATATGAACAAGTGATAATCTTGATTTGGTACAAAGTTAGTGTACCACACGTGTTGCAGAAAAAAAGATCTGGAATACTGATTGGCCTAAACACAATACATGGTCCATCCCAGATGCCTCTGAGCCCAGAGATGTTAACATAAGGTATCATGTTTAGCAACGGAGACTAGGTGACCAATTACCCAACATGATCAGATGAACATTTAGCTCAGGTGCAGGTAATGGAAGGTCTGAGGCTAAGGCTAATTACCTTCAAACCTACATAGCGAATTCTAAAAAAGTTGGGAGGCTAAACAAATTGTGAATAAAAACTGAATGCAATGATGTGAAGATGGCAAATGTCAATATTCTATTCGTAATAGAACATAGATGACAGATCAAAAGTTTAATTAGAGTAAATGCAACATTTTAAAGGACAAATATGTTGCTTTAAAATTTCAGTGTCAACAAATCCCAAAATAGTTGGGACAAGTAGCAATAAGTGCCTGGAAAAAGGAAATTGAGCATATAACAAACAGCTGGAAGACCAATTAACACTAATTACCGGAATCCGGTTTGTAGTTAAACAAAGTGTTAAATGAGGAGCTAACCTAGCAGTGAAAGGTCGGAGGCTGAGATGAATTACCTTAAACTGTTTTATTAATTTGGCAATGGAGGGTCTAAGGCTAAGAGTAGTTAAGCAAAACATAACTCGTTTTTATACCTTCTTTCCCCATTTAAAGGGCCACATTGAGCTGGTCCATACTGGAAGCACAGGGTACAAGGCAGGTACCGACCTTGTACAGATTCCAACACTATCTGACATAAAGCATGTCTTTGGAATGTGAGAGGGAACCAGAGGACCTTTGGGTGAGGTGACAAAGCTAACCACTTGCACAACATTAAGAGAGAG
Organism: Parotocinclus haroldoi; assembly: GCA_034779995.1. NCBI lineage: Eukaryota > Metazoa > Chordata > Actinopteri > Siluriformes > Loricariidae > Parotocinclus > Parotocinclus haroldoi. The sequence continues at coordinate 10,007 of JAUZST010000375.1, forward strand.
AGAGTGACCACTCCCCTCCCTGATAGACATTTACACCTTCACATTTACATTTACGAAACATCATCAAGGCCAGCTCCCACCCTGGCTTTGAACTGTTTGACCTGTTGCCCTCACTGAAGTGATATCGGTACATCAGGACAAACGGATTCAAGAATAGTTTCTTCATGAAAGCCATTACAACTTTAACCTTACACATGCACTGATTTCAAATCTACCCTCCTGACCCATACAAACACCCCCCCCCATCCTCCTACTGTGCAATACTTATCCTACCTACAACACTATGAATTAGATACTGTGCAATATCTGTATAGAATAGCTATACAACATCTTATCATTGTGTTTAAGTTTATACATATTTGGGGATCTGTGGTGCCTCAGTGGTTAAGGTACTGGACTATGGGCTCACAGGTTAACCCACAGTTTCTTGCAGTTGAATTGGATTGCAAGACTGTATTTTTTGTAAGCCACTCTGGATAAGGGCATCTGCTAAATAATGCAAATCTAGTTATTTTATTATTTTTTATCTTTTTAGTTTTTGGTCTTTCTAAGTACGTTTGCACTGCGAGGAAGTGCCTTTCAATCTCATTGTACATGAGTATAGTGACAATAAAGGTATTCTATTCTATTCTAATTTATTAAACCAAAGTATGGTGAAATACACTATTACCTCAGTAGCTAATTTAGTTGAGTGTGCAGCTGTACTAGCAGGATGCTAACTACTTCTATAAGCAGCACATGTATCTTTTTGTGTTGTTTAGTCAAAAGTTTTAAGAAACTCGAATGTTTAGCCCTGTACTGAGCCCACCTGCCTAGTTTTTATTTGACCTAGTTGTGGCAATGAATAGTTGCAGAGCAACAGGGCTTCTTGAGAAGACTGCGGCTTCGCCTCTGCATCATGGTGTTTATTAAAAATGCAGTGGAGCATTGGTTCTCAGACTCCCGCTTGCTGCTAACTGGTGTGGCATTCGACATGTAATGCTTTTGTGTTTTTTTTTTAATGCATACAACTATGAATTGTGGTTGCCTAACTGTAAAATTGTTTTTGTTCCTAGTGTGAATTTAACTTTTACCTTTTTGTTTGAAATAGAACACCTAAGTATAAAAGTATTTTTAAAAAACATTTACCAGAACTCAATACTACATCAAGTATTAGGTAATGTAATAGTTATATTAGGTACATCTATAGAAAATCATCACATTCTGTCAAAATCCTTATCTCCAGTCACATTACCAGAAACGTCCATTAATCTGTCTGTGTTTACACATTATAATCCTCAACATCAAAGTGAAAATAACATAAAAATATAATAAAATACCTGGTTTGGATAGGTCATCAGTTCTTTTTATAGTAACGATTGCTCTGGCACAATTACACACCAGATAAGTTGGCCCATACCCAATATTAATTGTAGCGCTTTTGATTACTTCAGAATAAAATAAAAAACCTCTACACTAGCTGTGGAGCCAGGAGGATGTTTATCAGGGAAGATACAAAAGAGGCCAGGAGCACATTAGAAGTCAAGATAAGTCAAACTTATTTATATAGCACTTTTTACAATGGTGCATTGTCTCAAAGCAGCTTTACAATATTATATTATCTCAAAATGTCATTCCCATACCTTGGGAGGAGCAAGACTCAAAAAGAGATCCATGGCTTAGATCTTAATGGAAATATTTAAGTTTGTATAAATAGTAAAGTAAATAATAACAATTAAAATAAGTCATGAAAATGGTTTGGGATATTGAGTCGTCAGCGGACGTACTCGGAGGCACAACGTGTCCTGATAACTGAATGATGGAGGGAGCTGCTGCACTCTGTGTGTGACCAGGGCATTTTGGGACTAATTTCTGTTGCTAAAAAACAGAGTGATGCTAAGGTGGAGGAACAAGTGTGTGGTGCTGGAACTGGTACAGGAACATCAGCTCGGAGAGAAAAGAGAAAATGTAGCTACTTATTGGTTAGGAGCCCAGAATCTTTTAACAATCACTGATACCACGTACAGCATGAAACTCCAGCAGCATCAACTATAGCAACAAAGCTAGAAAAAGTCAAACCAGAGGAGAACAAGAAGGTAAGACAGCCAAGAGGGATCGCATGAGATATCAGCAACACATCTCCACAGAAATCAAAAACCTAAGTGATCAAAGTAAGGATCCCAGATCACCATGAATCTCTAGCTGTGAACCCCCAGCTCTGGCCTTAGTCTAAGTCAAGGATGCACAAATCAAGCCCAGCCCAGCCAGACCGTCCACCAGACACTCCCAGACAAAGGTCAGAGGTCAGAACAAGCCATGCGTCCCAATCAAAATTAAAAGCCTCTGCAAATAAGAATGTTTTTAGCCTAGACTCAAAAACTTGTGAACGAGTGTGTCTGAATCTCAAACTAAAGATTATTCCAAAGTTATAACTCAAAGTCAGACCAAAGACGTGTGTTAGGTTGTTTGGCCACTCTAAATTTGAACCGTTTGGCACCCTAGCCAGCATGGTGGCGTTAAATAATGGCTAAAAGACCACTGCAGTGGTGTGGCCAGCGATGTCTACAAGGCGTCTGACAGACTGGTTGGTCAGGGTCATCAATTGATAAATCAATTTGATATAGCATGTACTGTTAAACTCAGTTAATAATAATCATACATGACTAAATAATCTTACTTAAACTGATGCAACTCCCTTGGTTTCATATTTGGCATGAGTGCACCCATACCCAGTGTACTTTAATAAATAGTTTGACACAGAAAACAGACATTTAGCAACAGGTAAAAACTTGGGCGCTTACTGTGCATTTAGATCTTGTCAGTTACAACAGAGTGACTTACGGAGACATGTCACCTCACTAACCTTTAGTTGAACATGAATTTTCCACTGAGCACTGATACAAACTGCCAGACACATTTGAGGTTTTAGACTTATCAAAAGCATCCATCATGGATATTTAGTTTTTTTTATAATGATGTTTGTTCTCTCTTCCTTTGCTAAATGAGCATATACTCTATTATATAGAGAATTTACGCTTGAGGATATTGAGGAATACAGGTATTCCCCTCATCTGCTCACCGCACAGGTCTAAAATGCAGTTTTGATCATCATGCCACCTCATACCATCTCTGTGGTTGTTAAACCATTTTTGCAACCCAACCTCGACCTGGTTATAAAGTGGCGAACGTAATTTAATTTAGAATGTTATATATTTCAGCATAACTACAACCTAAAACAGCATTAGATGATCATACAAGTCTTAAAAGAAGATAAAGACCCAACTAACCCTCTTAAGCAAAGAAAATGTAAAAGGCCCATCAGGCTGGAAAAAAGGTTAATCATGAATTTGGATTTCGAAATTCACAGTCAGGCATATGATGTACAAAAGGGGTCCTTCAAGACCGTTGGTTCCCTCTGTAGGAGTCAACTGACAAAGATCATGTATGAAGTCACCAAGGAACCCAGGGTAACTTGGAAGCAACCAAAGACATATCTGGCATAACATAACAATGTTAACAATGTCACTTCAGAAACAACTTCAGAAACATCAGATATATCACCTAGATATACATAACAGCAATGTGCATTGTAGGCAATTAAAGCTCTATTTGACACCGGTTCATGTTTATAATCTTGAGTCCACCATATGAAGAACATTACTTTCATAAGTAACACAAAAAGCTTATTTCAGGAAACTCACCAACTTCCCAGAGAAAATGCCTTATGTAAAGGTCTAAAATTCTGCCAAAATAAGATGACAAACACTTACCAGAAGTATTTTGTTGCAGTTATTGCTGAATTACTTTATCAATTCACAGATATGCCATATTGGATCATTTTTTTCAGTAAATATATGGCCAAGAATAATATGTTTTGTCTCATTTGTTTAACTGAATTCTCATTTTCTCCTTGTGTGTGTCTTATGATGTTTTAGGTCATATTTACTTAATAATGAATAAATATCCAAGACGTCATGTATCCCAACTCCCAAGCCTCCAGTGGACAAAACAACCCTGAGTTTGTTTCTTCAGATCTGTCACCCTATTTAACAGTTAGGGTCAGGCTCTTTTCTGTATAACAATCCTTATTTTTAACCCTTGAGTGTTGCTTAAAATAAGTTGCTTTTCCCAGGCGAAGCTCCAGTAGCATACAGTGAACTTCAAATGATGATGAATGGCAAGACATTTGGTCCCAGCATTTCTAGGCTACAAACAATTAATTGCTTGTATTGTACATTGTAAAGCTGCATCAGTTTAAAAAAAAAACTGTCCGTAAGTATGCTTCTGTTTACAGAACATGATGTGTAGCAGGCGTTCATGATTGGCTGCTAAAGACCTCACTATAAAACTTATGTGGTTAGGTGAAAGTAAAAGTTTGCTTCTGGCACACACCGTGACATGTTAATAACTTGTCGTGTTTTTACTCACCTTTAATAAACGTCTCATTCTTTCTAGAACGTGAAGAATAGTGGGATACTACATTATGGCGTAATCATCCTGTACAATATTACGTGCACACAGATATTAAGAGTATTTAAAACGTTCTCAGGACGTTTAACTACTGTTAACTTGAAAAGAGAATCAGAGCAGGGTATGCAAGGCCGTCATTATGCATTTATACTCAACATAACACAATGTAGCATTTGTTACGACTAGCCAAAAGCAGTGTAAACTACCTTTGAAACACAAAGTTTAGATTAGCATCAGTGAAAAAGCTTTTCGAAAGTCAACACTGCATGGAGGATGATGGGCAGATTACAAAGTGACTGGAATCGAGACTAAGGAAATGGAAACCACATACATATGTGTGTGTATATGCATATTTATATACACGTGTGTGTGTGTGTGTGTGTGTGTAGGCTGTCATAGTTTTCAGCACTGATGATTCTGACTTCATACTAAAGCACTGAAATGAAGCTGCTGTACTTATAAAAGTCATTCACATCTATAAAACATTTCCTTTTTTGATTATGAATAGATCACTTTTGCATGTGATCTCGATTGGAAACTTATTCATGGCTCTTTTTCTCCATGAAACTGTAGACGCACAAGGTAAGAGCTTTCGTTTTAAACGTATTTGCTGGTACTGCTCATTATTCAGAACTTTCTATGTGGCATTCAGTTGCTTCTGGAGATAACGAGGTGTGTAAAAGCTTAAAAGAGCAATTAATGGAATACAACGGTTTGTACTGTCAGACTTATAAATTCACTCGTTGTATATGAAGTGTTTTGAAGAAAAAAATAGAGCTGTATGAATCTGTACCAATACGCACACATTTGAAATTGCTTTTTTGTAAAAGCCTATGCCTTAAATCTGCTTGTTGATGCATCTAACTAACTCTTAAATCGTTTAGGCCACGCTACAATTGAGTCCGTTACGTAAAATGTTGCCAGTATGAGGTTATCATACCTTCTAAAACTCTTTCACGAAAACCTGTCAAGGAAATGAAACTGCTTTAGACTGCTTTCCTGAAGATCATTACATTTCTGAATGCAGTATGGAGCATCATAATCGAATTGACTTCTGTACACTACCAGTCCAAAATCTCTCATAGGTACTCAGTTGAGTTGAGGTCTAGTGACAGTAAAGTTCATAGCACATGTTTTCTGGTGATTCTTGGTTAGAAAAGTTACTGTTGTCATGAATCAGACTATGTTCAGAAAATAAATGTTGAATTAAAGTGATCAGGTGAACCATTGGAATACCTTCATATTGATTAGGCATAACTATTCCCTATTCTAACTCAAAGCATGCTATCAACGTGTATACCAGATCTCTTATTTATTCTGGTCTGCCCTGTAGTCACCTGCCTGCAGCTTGATACAACTCTTTGAAGTAATATTTCTAATTAGCACACAGCCATTTAATTGCTTCCTAATGATGCTCAAGGTTGGGTTCTAAGGACGGATCCTGGAACTATGAGGAACCATTTAGTGATACATTCAAGTACATGCAAGTGAGATGGTGACATTAATAAGACAGAACTTATTGTAAATGCCAAATAATATACATGAATAGTTTTCTCCCTGTATATAACATCTCTAACACAGATCCATAAAAAAAGGTTTGGTTATTAAATATTCAAGCTTTTTTAAAAAACATGAACATGAATGTTCCACTGGAAATTGGTTGAGCTGAAGAAAATAGTATCTCATATGAATTACACTACACCCCAAATCTTTTCAAGTGTTACAGAAGATGAAGTGCTGTTGCATTGACAAAGCAGAAAAAGCTCAATGTAAAAGTGCCAAATATTGTATTGTTAATGTGTGTGGCTCAGGATCCAACCGTTTTTCATTAAAGTTCAAGTTTGTTTTGCATAGCACCTATGTATTGTTGCAAAATAGCTTTACAAACGGTTAACACAGCTAAGTTGAAAGCAACAGCAGAAAGGATAGGGTTTTAAAGTTTCTAAGAATAAGTTTACTTTAGTTTAAGGATATATTTCTCTTTTCTGTATAAGATCAAGATAGGTAACTACAAATAAATGGTCTTTTCTCAACCTTTCTGCAAACCACCAAAAATTTTGTGCGATAGAATAATATAGATTATCCAGATAAACTGTAACCCTTCGAAACAAAATCAGAAAAATGTTTATATAAATTGTATACGAAGCACGACAGAAATAAGCTTATGAAGCTTCATGTTATTGTTCCTGCTCAACTGCTTCTCTTTACAAAATAAAAAATAGCAACAATAATTTTGGCGTAATATATAGTAATCTTACAACATATACTGCTCACAAAACATAGGGGATATTTCACTAGGGGATATTTCATTTTGAAAAAGTGTAGTACATTTTATTAAGTAGTTTTGCATTATTCCAGAAACATAATACAGTTGATACAGTTATTGGCCTGCTCATTGGTTTTGTTTTATTGTGTGTTGAAAAGGACATTAAATTCTTCTCTGTTTTCTTTAGGTCTGACCTCCACCTGTGTTCCTAGTATTAATCTTCGGAAGAACACTTTCTACACAGCGTTTAGAAAAAGCCAGTTAAATATCAACTGTCCTGTGAAATACTGTGAGGAAATACCAACTATTAGATGGAGTAAAATAGCTACAAGCAAGTGGATACCTATTAAAGAGACAAATCAGATCACATATACACAGGAGATATTGACATCAGAATTTAAACATGTCACCTCACGACTGCTCTTCAAGAACCTATCAGCACAGGACAGTGGAATTTACAGATGTGGGATATCAGGATCCAACTATTCATTAGAAAGTCACAACATTAATCTGAATGTTTCAGGTAAGGAACAGATCTTGGACATTTCTGCTTGTTACAAATTGTATTTGATAAGTTAACTTGACCAGCTGATCTAAAGGTTTATCCAATATCCACAGATTTCATCCAGGAGGAAGTAAATGCAAGTAAGAGCATGCAATCCACTACATTATCATTATGACACTTTCGTTGCATTGTGAATTCGGTCAGGTTTTCTATTATATTGTGTTCTACTGAACGTAAACTATTTAGAATAAGCCCTATAATGCCATTGTAGACTTCCGCTGCATGCCAATCTCTCCATTAAGGTTGACTGATCAATTCTTAATGGATTTAAATGTAAAATGGAGGTAAGACGTAAAATATTGATAGTCACTGAGGACATCGGTGCAACTCAGTGTACTGCCAATGCTTCATATTATAATGTTTCATATTAAGTGTGGTCATAGGTGTAGTTTTAAGGGATGATTGGGGGGGCTCCCTCAAATTATGGAGGGGAGTGAAATGCCCTACAGTAAGAGAGTTTTCAACTTGTTGTTAAATTTGGCCGTTATTATAATTGGTTCAAAATGTTATTTCTTAATGATCGTGTACTGTGGAAGGAGGAAGGCAGAGTTGCAGGTTCATTCTGGATATAAATACCACATGATGACTAAAGTCTAAAGTGGATCACTAATAAAAAAGCTGTCTATGTACTTTTGGCCACTTAGGGTGTTTTGCATCATTAATTGATGCTAGAAGTCTCAGAATTACATTGGTCGTAGAGATGGACTCTATTCTACTGGACTACTCTTCACCCTGACTGGACTGCCCCTCATTTGAAATTTGCAGAAAACCTTGTTAAGAGCGACCAATAACTGAGCTTTGTTCAAGAGCCCAACAATAGCAGCTTAGCGAGGATTTGAACTCGCAGAATTAGATTTAAATGAATTAAAATGAAAAGTACCTTAACCACTGAGTCAACCCAGCCACAAGATGTATCCGAATTGCATTTATTCTGAAAAAAGTTATTCTGTAACTCCAGATGGAAGCTTTTTTAAACGGCCCCTGTTGGGAGCTTAGTGGCTCTGAACAACTAAACTGAGTGATTTTCTCATTTTGAGTGTGCTAAGTAAGATCCAGCACATGCACACACATACACACTCTGGGACACTTTAGAGACCTCATTTGACCTGATGTGTTGGAATGTGGGAGGAAACCAGAATACCCAAATGAAACTTTTGCAGACCAGACTCGACGCACTCAGCAGTCGGGCCTTGTACTAGAACCCAGGTTTTTGGAGACATGCAGCAACAGGCTGAATGCTACTTAAAAGACAGTGCTGGTACAGCGGATAAGACTCTGGGCTATTAATCAGTAGGTTGTGAGTTCAAATCCAACCTGTCTCTATTGGCCACTGAGCAAAGTGCACTAAGTCTGTTTTAGCGGTAGTTATTTGGCCAGTTTAGCTGATTCTTTTTTCCTTAATATACTGTTCACAAAAATATTTAAAAATGACATATCCAATAATGAAATTTCTCTTTGTATTTTTGAGCAGGGTAGTACTTTTACATAGGTTTAGGCTACCAAAATAAGTCTATATACATTTGTTAATAATCAATTATTTTTCAACTTTTGTTTCTGTAGCAGCCAACACCTTTGTCACTGAAAGTACCCCCCCAGCATCATGGCTTCCCTACACCTTAATGTTTGTAGGAATTATCGGCATAGTCGGGGTTGTCATGTCAGTGTCGTTCCTGATCATAAATGGATGTGAGTATTGTAAGAATGCTACACTTTGTATTATATACAGCTATGGAAAAAAATCAAACCGATCCAAATTTTCTTAAAATCAACATTTGAAAGTGTTGATTAATGAATAGTACAAACAATCTCGATTTCTGAACTTGCAAAAACAATAATATTGTTTGTTTAAAAATGTATATTTATTATAATAATTAAAATTAATACACACACATTTTTTTATTATTATTTCTACTGTATTATTAAACTAAGTCTGAGAACACAGCATTTTCTTTCTTATTTTGATCACATACCATGTATAGTGAATAAATGCTTTTGTCATTGCTGCAAATAAATATATTTATTTTGAATTGGTCAGGAATAAAAAAAATTGTCCCATTTCACTCAAACGCAAATACTAAAACCAGAGAAGCTGATCATTTGCACCCTCTTAATTTTCCCAGAGCTGTATTTTAGAACATTTGATTGTTGCAACAAGAATATCCTCTGCACAATATATTCACAATCTATGTCTTTAGGTTCAAGAAAGTCAAACAGATCCAGAACGAAAGTAAGTCATGCACAATCTTCTTTGGTTTAGACTTTTAATTATTTTAAAAGCTCTGTATAAAACTCATTTGTCTTTTCTGCTTTACAGTACGTGAAGTCCAGTTCAGTAGCACCGAACCCTAATGTAAATACCAAAGGCCAAGTAGTGCCAGAACAGAGTAAAGACTGCTGTAACATGTCTACAGTCCAACTTCAGGATGATCTAAACGGTGGAACTGACAGAGGTAGCATGTCACAGATTGTCTATGCCACACTGGAACACCTTACCCTCAGAGAGCCTTCTGCAATTCGTCCCTCTGTGGAGGATCACACAGAGTATGCTTCTATTAGAATAGGTTAAATGTCAAGCTTGTCTTATTAATAATGAAATCAGCTACGTTTTTGCCCGAAACGTTCGTGTTTCATTATGCAAATGCAGGCCATGCAAATCACAGGAAACTGTTACTGTACTGTGTTGCTTAATGGAGGAAAATAGTGGCATGTGTAGGGTTAGGGGCTTTTTCCATATTCATAGAACGTGATTTGTGTGAAGAAGGAAAAAAGTGTAGGAGATTCTGCTGTCTTCTGAGACTTTTGTAGAAGTGCCACGTCATGCAATTCTCATTTATAACTTGGGAAAATTGTTTTAGAACAATTTGGGGTGACGTTGATCCTTTACATATAGAGTATATACACTATACAAGCAGATGCCGCTGGTTCATCTAACTACTTATAACGTACATCTACCACACTGGATGCTTATATTAAAAGGGCACTCCAACTGATCAGTGCAAAACTGAAGTTCCTAACTGAAGCAGCTTGCCAGACCCAATGTCATAAATCAGGAGTCCAAACAACTGAACCTTACACTTTCTAGCCAACGTTTTGCTGTTATAACCCACTCTATGACATCTATCACTGGACAGGGACAATTCTGTTTGGGTAGTGGCTCAGAATAGTGACATGCTAATGTAAGTTTGAGTTGAGTTGTTTTTTTAAAGTTTATCTAGAGTCTATTCATAATTAAATTCAAAATGTAACAATTGCACATAATAGCCATGCTCACACTGGTAATAATAATATCCATATTATATATGGCAGTGATATTTATGTTTTTATATTATTTAGTTTATTATTTCTTGCTTCACTGCAATGTCAATTTTTCTTCCTTTTCTATTGCTGTTCTTGTTGAGGAGCGAAGAAAGCACTTCATTGTACATTTCACTGTGCAAAAGATAATAAACTTTGTCTTGACTTGGCCTGACAGTTGAGTTTGGAGTAGTCCAGCGAACATGATTGTCCAACCAACACTGACCCATGTGATACAGGGACTGTGGTGGCCTAGCGGTTAAAGTACTGAACTATAGACCAGAAGGTCAAAGGCTTCAAATCCCACTTCTGCCACAATTGTGGGATAAGGCCCTTATCCTACAATTGCTTGGATTGTAAGACTGTCTGAACTGTAAGTCGCCCTGGATAAGGGCATCTGCTAGATGCCGTAAATGTGAACGTGTTTGACTGACAGTGACAAAGGGGCTGAAGCTGTGGTGTCTAAATAAAACTCGTGGCCGAATCTTGTGTCCAAAGGTTTTCATTCCAACCAAGCATAAGCTACACCTGATTAAAGTCAGTGTTTAATGAGTGATGTGTCAGATGTAGCTCTTGTCTGGATCAGTAACTGTAAACAGTAATGATGTACTGATTACAAAAGTACCTGGATTTACGCAGTAACAAAATCACTTAAAATTACCATTTTTTATTCTAGACAATTAAAAATGCTTTTATCTCATTTCCAGTACACACATGACCTTAATGGAAACAATGAGTTATGTCATCACTATTCTAATTTTAGTCACTTAGGGTGAAGGTGGGAAAGTTGGGGTCTTGGGTAAAAAAAAAAAAAAAAAACCTCAGGGTGGGTATTCTGCAAAGCACAAATCAGACGATACATCAGTGTAGTGCAACATATAAACAATGATTTAGCTTGTGTTCTGGTTCTTCACGTGACAATACAGAACCGTGGAAAGATTCTTAAAGAAATTCTTAGACATTATGTAATATATTTGTACAGGATGTATATGTAGCGTGCATACCTACATGCCTATGTGGAAATAGACTGCTTTATTGATTATGTTTTATTCATTTCTGATGTTCTGGACAACTTTACAATTTTGCTAAAATGGTAATATTGTTAATTCCCTTAAAGTGAAGCCAGAGAGCTAACAAGGGAGTGATACAATATAAGCACTTACATAAGCATGAACAAAATTAGTTCTAGATAGGTACATAGTCTAGAGATCTAGATAGGTTCGTATAAAATGTTCTATAAGGAAACTTGTGTGTCTGCTGTTTAATAAAGAATAATAGTGTCTTACATTGACACATACTTTTTAAAGGAACTTGTGGTTGTTTGTTTTGTTAAATGTCAACTTGGTGTTAAAGCAAATGGAAAGAACAAGAGAAGTGTTGGTGCCTCATCTGCACCTTGGGGTTGAGAAACGTGAGAGAAAAAGTATAAAGGCATGTAGAGTAAAATATGGGGTATGCAATCGTACACAAAACCTTAGGCACCCTGGACAAATGTTAACTCTTTAAATGACCAATCACTTGTCTCTAATAATATCAGTTATCTTGGTACATGAGACCAAACCTTCTTCTGGTTTAAATGAAAAGTGCTATGTTTGAAGAAAGAATAGAACTGCATTCTAGCATAACCTTATCTGTAAAACATGGGCTGTATGATAGTTTGGAGAGCATGCCATTAATAAAGGAACAGCACATTCTGAATTATACTAGGACATTTTGAAGAAAAATGCCAGGGGATCTGTATATATAACTGAATAAATGTAGTTTATGCAGTGAGATAACGTATTATTCTGTGGCCAAGTCCAATTTCTGAACTAATCCAATAAAAATTTTGTAGAAACAGTTCATGTGAGGAAATTCAACAACAGTACAGAGCTGAAGTGTTTCTGTATGGAGGAATAAGTTCAAATTCCTTTCAAGCCTTCCTTCGATGTGTAGGACTGACTGGCTTTGTGCAGGTTCTGCTGGGGCCACACTAGTCACAGAAATCAAAGGTTCAAAATGCATGGGACACTTACAGATGTAATATTAAATAAATAACTAGCCATATTTTTTTGTTGCATTTACTGAATTGATTCTCTTTAACTATTGTATTACTTCAGTGAAACCTGATGGTGTTACAGGTCACATTTATGTAGAATTATCAAAAATTCCTAAAGTTCACAAACTTTCAGACACAGCTGTATAATCAGAATATTTCGCTTATTTATGTACTTACTTATCCGCTTAATCCCAGACAGGATCGAGGGAGAGCTGGCGGGTAGAGGGCAGCATAGGGTGCAAGACAGGAACACCAAATAACCTTTGGACTGTTTTATTTATGATAAAAGCGGTAGCTTAAATCTGCAGTAGTGTCAGTGTTACGTTATAGTTGACTGATCTCATTCCTGAGCCACTAAACTGACTTTCTTGCTGATAAGGGCTCTGTACTTGACTTACCCATTAAATAAATAATCGAATAATCAGTTGCCTGGAAATGAGGGATTAATTATAAAAGACAAGTCATACTGAACCAAGCATGTTTACATTTACAGCATTTAGCAGACACCCTTATCCAGAGTGATTTACAACTGATACAGTCTTACCATTCAAGAAATCAATGACCTTGCTTAAGGACCCAACTTTGGTAAAGGTGAGGTTTGAACCATGGACCATCAGGTCCCGAGTCCAGTACCTTAACCGCTAGGCTACCGCAGTCCCATGCTCCCGAGCAGCAGCAGATTCCTAAGCTCTTGTGATGAACTTTTGATCCACACCAAGATCCAGGCAGGACATAAACATCTGGACTGAGGACTGCACATCTGGTTTGGTTAAAATCAGAAGAATGATAAACCTCGGCTTCTCTCGGCTTTGAATCATAGCAGGTGTGGTAGGAATGCAGTAAATCCTACGGGCCGAAATCTTCTCTTCAGAAAACATATTAATCTTATTTGTGTAACTTTATTTATACACATACTCTTTTACTGCTTTTGGATAAAATATGCACGTGGTTAGAAACAAACTTACTTAGAAACCGCCTGGGTGATTATTGACATTGACATGTGCATTGACAAAAAGCAACAAACAAAATACAGCGTGAGTCACAAGTAAAAACGCACTATGAAATTTGACAGTAGAACCACTAAGTGTCCAAATTACCATTAAAATCCATAGGAGAACTGGGAAACAATTTATGGTTAGTTCACAGTCAACCAGGTTTACAATTGTACTATGAAGTTGCACAGCAGGACCAAATTACCATCAAAAATCCGTAAACAAAATGGTTCAATGTGGTGACTGTTCACATTAAAACTGTCAAAAAATGTACAGTTTTAGTATGAAATCTCACTAAGAGTAGCTCCTCTCATAAAAACCTTAGAATTGTGGGTAAGTCGTACCTGTGAAAATAAAAGTTGTTTATAAAGTTCAATTATTTGTAAAGTCATCATAACCCCTAAGAGAGCTCCTAAACAGTTAGGAAGGCTTCTGAGAGACTTGGGACTTCTCTTAAGCATAGGAGGAAAGACATTAAGGCAGACAAAATGTTCACTAATCACTGAATTACAGTGAGTTAATTGAATGCTGCCAATTAGTTCATGCAGGAACAATGTTTGTGGTTGATCTCACATCTATTACCCAGCATAGCAACGGTGTAATGCTCGAAACGAATATAATGATGGTTCAGGTCACATATCCACAGATGTATATATAATTCTAAATTATTCACAGTTTCAAGCCTTGCTGTATTTCTTAATACTCTATATACTCACACACATCTAAACCCATATGCTATTTTCTGGTTATTTCTGGACTGGAACATTCGCCGTCTCGTGCCCTGTCCTCACATTTGCAGTAAGCACTTCCTCCACTTAAGCACTTCCAGGAATCAAGGGTTCAAAAGCCAGTGTTTCAACACCTACTGGGTGCTTGTGCTTGGGTTGCTTTCAGTGTTAGGGAAATTATGTTACTTGAACATAAAATGAATTGGTAGCAGCTGCAAATTATAACTTCATAATTTGCATTTGATTGTTACAAAAACAAACATCAGCATGCAAACATTAAACAGCAGGAAAAAATGCACACAAAAGTAGAGTGTTCTTTGAGAGAAGGACTCTGCCTAGGCCTAAACATGTTTTGCCTGTGTCAGATTATCATCTATCAATTAAATCATGTATTAGTTTGAGTTTTAAGGTTTGTTGAGTCTTAGTAATTATTTTATCTTTGTGTACAAATGGTGGAAAATGTATCAGGTTTGCATTTTCCTATTTTTTGCTTCTCTGAACTAATGATTTGTTGTTAGGACCATTAAAATACTATTTTTTTTCTAATTTATGTTTGGTTCCTTTTTGCCCAGAAGTGTACATGCAGTAGAAAACAAAGCAAAAGCAAGCAGAGTCACATTATCGAATCATATCATGCAGTGGAAAAGTGCCATTGTTTAATTTTACAGTATACTGCTTACAAAAATGAGGGGATACAGTCGAATCTGGTCAAGATTGTTTTGATCCTAATAACCGGCTGGTCCGATTAAACGAACATGCCCTATATTACAAGACGGGACGTGCTATAATTTCTGTACACGTCATATTAAATGTTTATTAAACCTTTATTGTGAGATTTACACATATAACGAACGTACAAACAAAAACTACTGTTGCTTACCAACTTTGCTCATTGAAAAATAAATTTGCAACCAAATTTTTCGAAACGATCTACAACACAATGTATAAATACTCAGCATGCGAAGCTTAATACTGTTCTTACTAAATTCCAGTCAACATTTGAAGAACTTATCCAGTGTGATCTGACGCCTTCTCTTGACTGACTGCACTTCAAGAAAATCAAGAAAGTGGTGGGCGTGGTCCCCTCCCACTGGTTTTGCTCTTGTCAACACAACTTTTTGGATTTCCTGACCTTCAATAAAAGCATAAATTCTCCCAGGGATCCCAAAAATCCTCCCATAAATCGCTGATCCGCTTTGTAAGTGGCGACCTGTGGCTTCTTTTTCTTATTCGCTTCTCATGTTCTCTGGTCCGTTTAAAAAGAATTTTGGTCAAAATAAGCAAATAAAATTACACGTATATAATAGGATTTGTTTCTGGTCCCAATAACCGGTGGTCCAATTAACCGAATTCAACTGTATTTCAAAATCAGTATGAAGAGGATTCCACAAGAACTGCTGTGCAGTCTGATACTGTCCATGTCCCATAACTATCAGGGTGTTTTGGCACACTAGGGTGATCATACACCCTACTGAACAGTCAATGTGGGGGCACTCTCGTCCAATTTAACATGCTTCTTTTCACCCTCATGAATATCTCACTTACTACTAAATCACCATAAGTTTGCATCTCATTTGCGTAATCAAACAACTTTTCTTTGACTTTCTTTCGCTTTTCTGATTATCTAGTTTAGATAAATGTTATCTAAGTTGTAATATTGTCCTCAATACATCAATGATGCATATCTAATACAATATTTTGTGTTCAAATCTGATTATGTTTTTATGTAAGCACTGAACTAGAACTAGATAGAGTACTGAAATATGCAGCTCCTGCAGCAACTGAGACTATGTGTTGTGTCCGTGCAATTGTGGCTCTGACTGGGTGCGGGTCTGAGATGTGGTCGGTTCTGGCTGGGTATGAGTCTAAGACCCCGATGGCTCCAGCTGGGCATGGGTACGAGACCCATTTATCTCTGGCAGGGGTGCAAGTCTGAGACGTGGTCATTTGCAGATCTGAGTCACAGTCGGTTCATGGCGTTGGTCGAGAAGTGGTCAGTTCTTGTCGGGCGCAGGTCTAAGATCTGGTTGATTCTGGCCAGGGGCAGGTCCTAGAACCAGTAGGTTGAGCCAGAGACGTGATTGAATGTAGGCTTATAACAAAAGAGCTAAGGAGCTGCTCCGTGATATATGTTTATCTACCCGTATGTGTGTAAGAGAGAGCTACAAAATGAACGTCATAATTGAAATAACAACAGTTTGTTGTCTATACATTGTAACAGTATCCGACTTGTCTTGAGTGAAGTTGCAGTTTCCAAAACAAAGAAAACCCCAAATAACCAAAAAAAACTATTTATCCTATCGCTTATCTGAAAAGGTCATCAGTGAGAGGAGCCTTTTATGATCTCACTGATGTAAAAAATATCTGAGCTATGACAGTGTAAACAAGTGTTAAAAGGCAGGAATCTGTAAATATGAGTGACTCAAAGTATTATGGGACTATAGAGGAAAATTTCAGACGTACTGGAATCAGATCATCATAACTTATATCTAAAGTTTAAACTGAGTTTCTAGGTGTGAAGCACACTTCTCGCAAACACCGTTTTTGGCATTTGTTTTCATCCGTCCTGTGTCGATATCTCAAAAAAGAGTGAAAATCGGTTAAATAATAATAAAATATAATAAAAATAATAAGAAGAAGAATAAAATCGAAAAACAGTATGTGTGGCACTTGCGCAAATTATAGGCAGAATTTAAGGTGACTGCAAGGAAATGGTAACCACACCATTTTGTGTGTGTGTGTGTGTGTGTGTGTGTGTGTGTGTGTGTGTGTGTGTGTGTGTGTGTGTAAGTTTGTGTGGGTGGGTCATAATTGGCTACATAGAAATTCTGAGACCAGCCTGAAACATTAGAAAAGAACTTTTATTGTTTAGAGTCATTCATAGCTTTAAAACAATTCCTTCATTCATTAGGATTAGGCCATTTTGAATATGAATTTAATAGTAAACGGCTTGTTTGTAGCTCTTGTCCTCCTTGTAACTGTAGTTGCACAAGGTAAGTCACCTTCTGCCCATTTAGCAGCTGTTTTAGGTTTTAGGATGAGTTTATTTATTGTTTCTGTGTAAAATTCAGGTTTCCCTGTTGCATGAATCCGTTCTTTCTCCGAGAAGTTTAACAAGCTTAACAAGTTCTGTAAAAGCTTAAACGCACATTCTTCTGTCTCCTGAAATCAACATTTAATTTTACGATTTCACTTTGCTAAACGTTCAAAACATGCTTCTATCCACATGCAAGTGTACAAACGTGTTTGAGTGGCTTGACATCACTTGGTCAGGATTTGTTTTCTGTCTTTTAGATTTGTAATTACTTACTGTACTTAATGTATGTAACAAATCTGTTCAAGTCCATGTCATGAAAAACTAAACAACGTACCACACACTTTATTTCATCAATGTTTAAATCTTAGCAAAATTCCTTTTTTTCTATATAATGGACCATATTATTAAAATAGAATGTGGGTGTGGTTTTTCCGGGTGCATTTTAACTGTTTTTAAATTGAATGCAAACCAGGTTTATTTATATATTGCTAAAACCAATAGACATTGCCTGTACCCAGACTCTAGGCTCCAGATGAGCAAGTCGGGATAACAATAAAGGATTTTTAGATTAGTTTAATTAGAATTAACCTGCTACAATTAAAGTTTGCATTTAGATTTTATTATAATATAGATATTTTTAACCTTTACCAGTCTGTACCTAGGGTCACATCAGGCTAAAATTGATTGTAATTCATTAGTGTAAATACAAAAGTGTGTTACACCTGCATGTAAAATAAAAGAAAAAAAATATATGCATTGGTGAGGTAGCACAGTGACGTATGTAGGATTTAAATGAGTGCATTATTCAAGTCGTATAAGTAGTAATGCAGTATTTGTGTTTAAAGCTGTCATTATGTTACTAAATGGATTTATTTATTTGCCCTCTAAGTATGAAAAAGGAAGGAAATTAAGGTAGGAAATTAAGTTCTTCTGTTTTCTTTAGGTCCAACCTCCACCTGTGTTCCTAGTATTAATCTTCGGAAGAACACTTTCTACACAGCCTATAGAAAAAGCCAGTTAAATATCAACTGTCCTGTGAAATACTGTGAGGAAATACCAACTATTAGATGGAGTAAAATAG
>JAUZST010000376.1:3550-18979 GCA_034779995.1 Parotocinclus haroldoi
AGCTCGGTGCGACCAAACCCGGTCGAGGGACGGAGAGAGAAGTTGGTTCAGATAGCGTAGCGGTGTGTGCGCGCGTTAACCGTAGCGTTAGCATTAGCACGAGCCGGGCGGGATGGAGCTGATCACTATCCTGGAGAAGACCGTCTCTCCAGGTGAAACTTTACCTCAGTTTACCTCACGGGTGCACCGATCTAACGCCGTCCACGCGCTTCCCGCTCTGTCCTCGTCACAATTTCACTTCGGCACTGCTGTGAAAAGTTGAGGGAGGGGTTCAGCGCTAGCCGAACGGCTAATGCTAACATCAAGGCCTCGACCTGGTAACATGTGAAAAATCCCGTTTTTTCCAACCGTTTTGGTTCAGTACTCTTCTGAGCGTTATCCGCGACGGGGCGAATTCGAAGATTGGCCCGTTTGTGAGCGATTATTCGCGAGGCGGCTTGGTTTACCGGTCCATGTTGTACTATACACGCCTTTAGCACGCGTGCTAACGTGATCTGTCTCACAACCATAAGGTTTATCGCCACTAGCAAAGCTTTTACTTCTTACCTAGTCATTTGCTCTGTATTACTTGTTTGTATGCATATATGTGTGTATGTATGTATGTATGTATATATATATATATATATATATATATATATATATATATATATGTATATGTGTGTGTGTGTATATATGTGTGTATATAGTGTGTGTGTGTGTATATAATATAAACTTTGAGGGGAATCATACAGCCTGTTGTCTCATCAGGTTTATAGTAGTCGTAATTTGGATTAATTATTTTTACCGAGCAGGCTGGTGATGTTAATTGCTACCTTTATGATTATATGGGGTGGGGGAGAAAGGGGGGTGCATTAGACCTGGGTCTGAAACTGCTACCTAAGATAAACTTGGACATTACTGCTGCTCCTCTATTCGGAGGTGGGCAGAGGGTCGTGACACAAATTTCAACCAGTCATTCCTGCTCGGGACTCAAACCTGAGGTCATTTTTTTTGGTGTGTACGATCGATGTTGGTGCTTCCCTCCCTCACATGGATGCTCAGTTGATAGGAAGAGGCTCATCCGAAGTTCCCACGGTTACAAATAATGACTAATGCTCTGGTCCTGGTCAAATTAAAAGGGTTTAATTAGCGACGAGAGTGAATTCAGGACCACATCCACAGATTGTATCTGACCTTTGTGGTGCGAGTGTGAGAGGGTGTAGATGTGTTGTAGACGTACATTTTGGACGTGACCAATTCTCATCCCTTTTGCAGATCGAAATGAACTGGAGGCGGCTCAAAAGTTTTTGGAGCAAGCAGCCATTGAGAATTTGGTAAGCTGTTTGTTTCGGTATATTGGGAACCCCCCCCCTCCCTACTTACTCCACCCTTTCGTTTAGAGTGAACGCCTCTTCATGTGTGCCTCTTTTCTCTCATGTGCGTCAGCCCACTTTTTTGGTGGAGCTCTCCAAGGTGTTGGCCAACCCCGGGAACTCGCAGGTAGCTCGGGTTGCGGCCGGGCTGCAGGTGAAGAACTCGTTGACGTCCAAAGACCCCGATGTGAAGGCGCAGTATCAGCAGAGATGGCTGGCCATCGACACCAACGCACGCAGGGAGATCAAAAACTACGTAAGGGACCCGCTCGGGGGTAACCTAAGCACTTAATGCCATGGGGCGGTTCTGCTTTTAAAACAATTCCGTTGCTCCCCCTACAGGTGCTGCAGACTCTGGGAACCGAGACGTACAGGCCGAGCTCGGCATCGCAGTGCGTGGCCGGCATAGCCTGCGCGGAGATCCCGGTTAGCCAGTGGCCCGAGCTGATCCCGCAGCTGGTGGCCAACGTGACCGACCCCAGCAGCACCGAGCACATGAAGGAGTCCACGCTGGAGGCCATTGGGTACATCTGTCAGGACATTGTGAGTGATGTTCCTCGGACCAATACGGCATTCTGTCTGATCAGAGGAGTATTTATTATAAAGTTGCGCGAACTTTTGTTAAATCCAGGAACCGGAGCAGCTCCAGGACAGCGCTAACCAGATCCTGACGGCCATCATCCAGGGGATGAGGAAAGAGGAACAGAGCAACAACGTGAAACTGGCAGCCACGAACGCTCTGCTCAATTCTCTGGAGTTCACCAAAGCCAATTTTGACAAAGAGGTACCGCTCCAGCCACTCCTACTTAAAGCTGCTCATATACCTCAAGTCTTTAGGAGTTTGTGTGTGTTTTTATGCAGTATTTTCACACTGTCCTTTTCCCCCCTTTAGACAGAGAGACACTTCATCATGCAGGTCGTCTGCGAAGCCACACAGTGCCCCGACACCCGAGTGAGGCCTGATCAAGATCTTTACTATAAAGCAGCTTTATACATCTCTAATTGGTCCAAGCCTAGGGTAACGGTAGCAAGGAAAATCCCTTAATGTAATTAGAAAACCTTAAGGGAATCAAAAAGGGTTCTCACTTTATAATTATTAATTATAAAGTAAATCTCAGCAAAATGTTTTTAATATAGTGATGTGGAGGAAAATTTTAGAATATAATATTATATATATATATATAAACTGCAAAAAATGTATACAATGGTGACAGTAATATAGAAAAAGGGGATTTAAATAAAAAAAAATGTGGAGCAAGTGAAATTAAATGGAAAAATTGAGTACAAGCGTGAACAAATCCCTTAAGATATGGAAAATAAATAAAACAATGAGATGTTATGAAGAAAATAATAAACTTGGACTTTATGATGGAACAATAACATGGAGCTTAATTACTTATAATAAAAAGGGAATTTAATAACTTAAATATTAACAATTTTTGGTGCTGAGTTTAATACAATAATTAAGTTAATAAAATATAGAAAACAAATAATCCAATAAAGAGAATAAAATAGGGGAAATGTTTAAACACATTTTATACACTTGCATTTATTTGTCCAATTTGGAGGTGTAATATAAATTACTAAAAATAATACAATTAATACAAATAAAATTGCTGTGTATCCTATAAATGAAATATGCCATACTTAAATATAATATAAAAATTGCGTGTAACGTACCAACATGACAAATAAAGCACAATAAAGCGGGTGAAAAGTAATACCGATGTGAAATATTGAAATCTGGTAAAATACAGAAATAATGAATACATCAAAATAATTTAATAAATATCTACAAAGTACTAAGGATGTGGTAAATGTTACGAAACAAACTGGTATAAAGGGCATAACCAGAGGGAAAATAATAAACAATATTGTATGTGTGTGTGTGTAATAATGTAGAGTTAAATCCCAGTATGGAGTGCAGGACCTTCCCTGTGTGTTGGTATTTACGTCTGGGTAGCTATTAGTATTATTATTATTTGTAATTATAAAATGAGCCATTGATAAATTCCTTTTGCTTCAAAGTTCTTTACTTTTTGAGCAGTAATTAAATGCACCATTTTTTAAGATGATTCTAATGTTGTATGTGGATGTGATGTGCAGTGTGCTGATGTGCGAGTGATGTTTTGTTCCTCAGGTCCGAGTGGCTGCGTTACAGAACCTGGTGAAGATCATGTCTTTATACTATCAGTACATGGAGACGTACATGGGACCTGCACTCTTTGCTGTGAGTTTAGGACTCCGGTTTTAACCGTGGAGTAAGGTGGAGAGTGATGTGATTCCAAACACAAACCTCTCTCTCTGTTTGTGTAGATCACAATAGAAGCCATGAAGAGTGACATCGATGAAGTCGCCTTACAGGGAATCGAATTCTGGTCCAACGTGTGTGATGAGGAGATGGACCTGGCCATCGAAGCTACTGAGGTACAAAGAGCGTCCGGGTTTTGTAGTGTGCTTTCGAACCTGCTCTGATAGTGTTTTTTTTTTTTCTCTCTCTCTCTCTCTCCCCCCCGTCAGGCGTCAGAGCAGGGTCGACCACCGGAGCACACAAGCAAGTTCTATGCTAAAGGCGCTCTGCAGTACCTGGTCCCGATTCTCACACAGACCCTCACAAAACAGGTGTGGAACTCTCACAGCGCTTCGCTCTGTCTCTCACGCTCTTTCTCTCTGTGTTTCTCAAATCAAAAGTGGCTTATTAGCATGACTGTGGTTGGTACAGTGTTACCAAAGCATTTACACATGTAGTAACAAACATGTATCATAAGAACATTTTAAAAAACAACTCCTATTAATAAATACAATAAAGTAATATTAATAACAAGCATAAATGGGTAACACTTCGTTACCAGAGAGAATATCAATTAAAATCTCTGTGTCTCTCTCAATCAAATTTCAATTTTAAAACCTTTATTGGCATGACAAATGTTACATTCGTATTGCCCAAAGCTTTGGTACAAAACGGATACAAATAAAAATTACAAAAAAGTATAACAAATGTAAATTACAAAATAAAAAACCGAAACAGTAGAATAAAATAAAATTGTTATAAAGTGTGCGTGCGTGCGTGCATGCATGCGTGTGTGTGCTGGCTGTCCTGGTCACTCTCTGTCCCTAACTTGGTGGCAGGTGTGTGTGTAGAGTGCTGCCAGTATACAGCTCTCTTTATATTCCCCCGGTAGGTGGGACAGTTTTTTAGTGGGGATAAGGGAGGTAAGATTGGGGATGATCTGTTGAAATTTGGTGAAGTATTGTGACCTGATTTGTGTATATTTATTACAATTGGTGAAGCTCTGTCTGTTTGTGTACACTGCTTTCACACACACTCTGGGCAGCCAGGACTGTCTGTTGCCCTGTCTCTGTTGGCCAGGTGGTGTACACTGAGTCTGTACTTGGTCAGGGTGTGTCTCAATTTAGGATGTCACTGTGGTCAGATATTCTGCCACGGTGTACTGTCTATTTAGGGCGAGATAACATTCCATTTTACTCTGGGATTTACTTTCATTTTCCCAGTGACATAAATAATTACATTTTAGTGTTTTTGTAATTTGGTTTGTCTGAATGGGTTTGAGAGTTTTGTCTGGTCCTGAGTCTGTAGTGTGTTAGTGTGTGTTTGTGGGGCAGTGCAGCAGTGACTTGGGACCAGTTGGATGAGGGGACTGGTGTGTTTGCTCAACCCTTGGTATTGCAGAGCTGTAGAATGATGTGTGGGTCGCTCTTTTAGATGGTTATAAAATGGATATCAGCCTAATTCTGCTCTGCATGTGATGTTTTTGGTGCTTCTGTGCACCTTTTTATTTTATAGAATTCCGCATGCAGAGTCTCAATCGGCTGTTTGTCCCATTTGTTGAATTGTTGTTGACTAAGTGGCCCCCACACTTCACTGCAATACAGGGCGATCAGTTCTATTACGGATTCCAATAATTTAAGCCAGATTCTGATTGGGATTTCTGCAGGGCTTTGTTGTTTTATGGCGTAGAAAGCTGTGTCCTTTTTCTCTCAGTTCATGCACTGCCAGGTTAAAGTTTCCAGAGGAACTCCTTGTTAGTCCTAGATAGGCGTAACTGTAACTGAAATCCATGATGGCGCTTAAGTTTTACCTCACGCACACACACCAACATACAAACATAATCACGCACATATGACAAAGTATTGTGACAATTACTTTTTTTTTTTCTTCTTTCTTTAAACATTAATTTTTACTGAATGTAAGTTTACATTAAACCCTGGATTTAAAAAAACGCACATCTGGATTGGATGGTATTGGTATTGGAACACAGTACTACATTTATTTAATTTTTTATACATTACGTTTTTTCAGTTGATCCATTGTCACTTTTTAAGGATTCAAGTTAAATTTTAAATATCCCGTAGAAATGTTCAGATTGAAATTATAACTCTCACGGCATTCAAATGTACCCTCCCCAACAGCATACACTAACGTCACCGAAAGTATTGGGACGCAAACCCGCATTGTTTTCATGTGCAACACCAAGTGCTGTTGCAGTTCCTTTTGGAGATATGGTAAATAATTACAGAGCAGGGTTATACTGTACATGTAACTCATGTGTCTGTGTGTGAGAGACAGGATGAAAACGACGACGATGACGACTGGAACCCGTGTAAGGCTGCCGGTGTGTGTCTGATGCTGCTGGCCACCTGCTGTGAGGATGACGTCGTGCCCCACGTACTTCCCTTCATCAAAGAGCACATCAAACATCCAGACTGGCGCTACAGGGATGCCTCTGTCATGGCTTTTGGCTCCATCCTGGAGGGCCCTGAACTGAACCAGCTCAAACCGCTTGTCATCCAGGTGCGTACTGCTCACCTTTCACACTCCTCTCCCTATTTGTACCTGGGCGCTCATTAGCCGTTCGTTTGACCCACTGTAGGCCATGCCCACTCTGATCGAGCTCATGAAGGACCCCAGTGTGGTGGTACGGGATACGACTGCCTGGACGGTGGGCAGGATCTGTGACCTGCTGCCTGAAGCCGCCATCAACGAGCTGTACTTGAATCCTCTGCTGCAGTGCCTCATCGAGGGCTTAGGGGCCGAACCACGGGTCGCCTCCAACGTCTGCTGGGTATAAAATGGTGTTTAGCTTCGGCCCTAAATACACATGACGTTATTACGTTATCTGACTGGAAACTAATTAACGCATGTATTAATGATACCATGCAAATACTGTAAGTTTATTTTACTCCCTCTCTCACAAACACACACACACACACACACACACACACCCACTGTGGATAATGGCTGTAACTGAAGGTAATCTGACTGTTGAACGTCTCTCCTCTGGTTTAGGCATTCTCGAGTTTGGCTGAAGCGGCGTACGAGGCCACAGATGCTGCTGAGGATCAGGAGGAACCGAGCACTTACTGTCTTTCATCTTCATTTGAACTGATCGTCCAGAAACTTCTGGAAACCACTGATCGGTAAACTGTGCGCGAACATGCTCATTTAAAGCACAGCTTCTAATATGGAGGCTCCTGTTCTGTGTGTGTGATGACTGTTCCTCCCACTGCTCTGGAGTTTATTTTGTTGGGATTTTAGGTAGTCAGATTAACAAGTCCAACCCCCGTGCGAGCGTGTGTGTGTACGTGCTGGATGCCGCAGGTCTCCACACTGCTCGCTTAAACCGCTTTTCATTCGAATAACTTGTGGGTCGGTTCCATCAGGCCCGACGGACACCAGAATAACCTGCGCAGCGCTGCCTACGAGGCCCTGATGGAGATTGTGAAGAACAGCGCCAAGGACTGTTACCCCGCGGTGCAGAAAACCACACTGGTCATCATGGAGCGTCTGCAGCAGGTCCTGCAGATGGAGGTGGGGCAATAATTCAGCTCAATACTGCAGACGGGACGGTGCACTCACTTCAGACTGAGATCCTTAATTTTTATTCTACTTTTTTTTCCCCTTCTTTTTTTCCTTTTAGTCTCACATCCAGAGCACGTCGGACCGGATCCAGTTCAACGACCTCCAGTCTCTGCTCTGCGCCACACTGCAGGTCGAAAAAAAAAGTCTAATATAAATATTATAAAATAAAGAATATTTAGAAATGTAAATGATTTGTGAGCAGTGTATATAATACATGTAGCCTATAAAATTAAAACGTTATGTTAAATGAAAATAATATAATAAAATGAAGAATTTCAAATGTTAGTGATGCATAAAAATTAGATTATTAAAAAGGCACATTGGAAGATAAAAGACAAATATTAAAACGGTAAATTATGAAAGGTGAAATATTATTAAATTATGAAATATTAATTGAGAATTAAATATCATAAATATAAAATGTGATTAAAATGCTTAATGGATTATATAAATTAGGGAATATAAAATAGGTTTTACAATTAGTTAGATGCATTTATAGAAATAAGGAGTAAAATGGAGAATATTAATATTATGGAAATCAAAATGAAATGAATGTTATTAAATGTATTTTATAGTGACTAAACTATAAATATAGGAAATAAAATGTTTAATTTGTATTTAATAGAAATAACAATGTAATAACTGCACTGTTAAACCTTTTCTTAATGGGCGATTCGTACCCGTGTTTACAGAACGTTCTGAGGAAGGTCCAGCACCAGGATGCTTTGCAGATCTCTGATGTCGTTATGGCTTCTCTCCTGCGCATGTTCCAGAGCACTGCTGGTTCGGGAGGGGTGCAGGAGGACGCCCTCATGGCCGTCAGCACCCTGGTAGAAGGTAGGAAGGGTTAGAGTTTGAAAACAAAAACGTTTATTTGCATGTCGTTATGTAATCACACTAATCTTGTTCTCAAGTTCTGGGCAGTGATTTCTTAAAGTACATGGAAGCCTTTAAACCATTCCTGGTTATCGGACTGAAAAACTATCAAGAATATCAGGTAATAGCAGTGCTATGGTAAGGTAATAACAGCTCAGTGACCTTTCCTTTGTACTGAACATCTGTCTCGCGCTCTCTCTAGGTGTGTCTGGCCGCCGTGGGTCTGGTGTGTGATCTTTGTCGAGCTCTGATGGCCAACGTTCTGCCTTACTGTGATGAAATCATGCAGCTGCTGCTGGAGAACCTGGGTGTAAGTGAGCTTTGTGTAGATGGCTGCATTCCTTAGTTAAATATTTAGTCAAATCCCTTTCTGAGATTTGTTTATGTTTCTCGTGTGTGCGCGCATGCGCAGAATGAGAACGTGCACCGGTCGGTGAAGCCGCAGATCCTCTCCGTGTTCGGTGACATCGCCCTGGCTATCGGAGGAGAGTTTAAAAAATATTTGGAGGTTGTGCTGGATACACTGCAGCAGGCGTCTCAAGCCCAGGTGGACAAGGTAACAAACTCTGTTTAAAATACAGAGTATTGTTTCCAAACAGCTTCATAAAGATCTAGGTTTATAGCTCTGAATGATCAAATGGATGTCAGTGGCAAGGAAAATCCCTTAAAATGGGATAAGAAGATTCAGAGAACAAACCTCAATGTGAATCAAATAAGATCTAATAAATGCTGTGTAACAAGGTGTAGAATGTAACTGTTAGAATAAGATGATAAAGTGATTAGATCAAAGTTATTAATGGGACTATAAAATGGAGAATATAGTGTAGAAAAATCTAATGGTATTGAATTTTATAAATATTAAATAACAGGTAAATACTAATAATAACTGAAATATTTTTAAATGCTAATTTTAGGTTATAAGAACCTATAATGCAATTGTAATGAAATTAAGAATATTTTAAATAAAACAATGAAAGAAATATTAGTTTGAAATTGATCATATAGAATGCTATAACGGAACAAGAGGTTTGCAACTAAATAGCAAAAATAAGTATGGAAAAAAAGTTTATTAAACAATTTTTGTAATAAATTGGAGGTATAAGGCAACAAAGTTGAGAATTTTATACATTTGTTTTAAAAAGTGAGGGAAAATGTCCAATAAAAATAGCAAATTTAAATGGATTATAATCATTTTTAATCATTTAAATTTAATCAAATGGTGAAAATTGGCAAAATAGGGGGGACCTAAAGTATGTAATAGAAAAAATGTAATGAAGAGAATTAATTTTAAAAATTACGATTATTGAACTCGATGGTTTATGAAGGTATATTAAATAAGGGAGACTGAGTGTGTATGTGTTTACAGACTGACTATGATATGGTGGATTACCTGAATGAGCTGCGTGAGGGCTGTCTGGAGGCATACACAGGAATCATCCAAGGACTCAAGGGCGATCAGGAGAACGTGCACCGTGAGAGACATGCGCGCACACACGCTGTTTAATGCTGACAATCGAACTGCTTTTTAGAGTTTGTGCCCGTAGTGTGACGGCTGTTCCTCCCTCTTCTCCAGAGTTTGTGTTGATATTTTAGGTCGTCACAGATTAAATCGAGTCCTGCTTTTAACCCCTCGTGCGTGCGTGCACATTCTGGGAACAGCCGGATTCCACATTAATTATATCTGTAATCACTAACGACAAAATCATATCCACTCAATTAAAAAAAACATTTCTAATAAATTAATTATTAGATACATATCACAACGTAACAAGTTTTGTTCCCAGCCTTTTAGTGTTATATTCCAATTGTTTATGTCTAAAACATGCAAAATTGCTTACATTCATCATAAATTTCGTTTCTGTGACCACGGCACCAAAAGTTCAGCATTTTCACTATAGAAAGTTGATTTTGCGTCCTCATTCATACAGTCAGACTAAGAACACTATATGCATTTCAGATTTACTCAGATTAACAAAAACTGTTCAGAAGTGTGGACTTTCTGAAATTTACGACTATACTGAAAATCAGTTTCACGAATCAATCCAAAAATAGTTGCCCATCATATGTTCTCTGGTATCATGTTCTCATTATATTGTCCTTGGTAACGGCGTTCAGAGTTCAGAATGTCCTGTTAAAGCGCTCGCCTTGCTCCTCTAAAAAAGCTCCCATGTTCTCTTTTAACTTATCAAGATGAGCACCAAGGATATGGGTTTTGAGTGACATCCTGCAGCCCATTGCAGTATAGTTCATCAGAGTCTGAACCAGTTGTGCATAGTTTTCATCTTTGATTGCCTAGGAAGCCGTGAACCACTGCGACGCAACTGTTCCAATCTGCTCTCTCCTTCCTATTCAGCTTCTTGGGAAATTCACTGCACTCAGATCTTGGTTTGTGGTCCAGCTTTGATCTTTGCTTCAGACAGCTTAGGGAAAAAATCTTGGAGGTAATTGAAAGCTCTCGACTCCTTATCTAGAGCCCTGACACATAGTTCATGCAAGAAAGCCATGCAGCTTCACCTAAAACAGTCTATGAAGAGGCACCACTCCTTTGGGTTACAGGTGACGCCTATAGCCTCGAATAGACGTTGCAGAAGCGCAGTCCATCTTGACTGAAGAAGCTGGAAAAAACTTCCTCTGATCTGAGACTTGGATACTTTCATCTGATAAGTTCCATTGCTTGAGCCTTGATGTCAGACGCTCAGCTTGGACTTGGTGAGACCAAGGTCTCTGATCAGATCTTCCTCAGTGTCTGACCTGCTGCTTTCTTCTGAAGGTGGTTGAGCTCTGTCTGGAGGAGTTGGTACAGGAAGTTCAGGGCAGTGTGGTACTGAGGCGATAGATGAAGGAATGTCAGGATACATTACAGGTGGTGCATTTTTGCCAGTGCGATGTTTGGAATGGTCCACCATGTAGAAGTAGCAATTTGTTGAGTGATCAGTCGGTTCACGCCAAATTCTTGGGATAGCATATAACGTTAACTTTTAACGTAAAAATTTTGCAAAATAAACATTAAAATCTGCTATTTAAGTGAGCAGCATTTATCCACTTATCTTCAAGAGTTTTTTTGCAGTGCTCACAGGTTAAATGAGGAGCCCATGGTTTGTCTTGGTCACCAACAGGCATGCCAAAGTATGCTTTGTATGCCTCACACATCTTAGCAAATACTTTCACAGAGTACTTTTTCACTCTTGTCTTTATAAATTGGCCACATACATAGCAAAATGCGCCTGCTCAATGTATGCAACCTCTTGATGCAATCTAAATTGACTGAGTTATTGTGTACTGTAAGGAAAAAGGATGTCTCTCCAGACTTGATAAAAATGGTCAATCTTTATTTCATGCAATATAAAAGTACAAGAGTCTACTGAGGATTCAGCGGAGCAAGACTGATCACCCGGTACCAGAATAACATACAATATATACATTTGGAAGTAGTGGACCTTCCTAAGCTCCTCCTCTAATGGGTGTGGGGTGAAGTGTGAATACTGTCGTTATCAGAATCTGAATAGATATTATTAGATATCATTATCCGTCTCTCGGGAAGGGCTATAGTGCCCCTATATATCTGTATTTATACAGCTACGTACAATTGTGTACAGTCCCAGAAAGTTCTAGATAATTATGGACAGTTCTAGAAACTTCTTGATAGTTCCCACAATTCCAGAAGCTTCTTGAAGTCTCTTGAAATATAGCGAATACCCTTAAAAATAGATACATTTCAAAATATCATTGTGCTGTCAACAAAACAATGTTTACAGGGAATAATATTATTTTGTATTCATTTAAGGCACAAATAATTAGGAAAACACACTAAACAACTGGGAACATTTTTTTAAAACATTGTGTAATAGGACAAGGACATATACTTACAACCGCCATTGCAGCTTATTACAAATAATAACAAAAAGCCACACTGCAAATACTTGCACAAAAAGTCTCTAAATACATTAACCAAGTTAGAACAGTCTCTTGTTCAAACATGAACAAGTTAACAAGTGAGCATTTGACCGATAAGGTAGTTGCAAACACACATGAATGACAGACTTTCATGCTTTAACTCTTGTTGCTTCTCCTGTATCTGTTCACCCAGTGTTGATGGCCTGTTGAGGCAACACGGTTTATGACTGCAACATCTGCAGTTAGAAGACTAAATGGTGCATACCTATAATAAATTCAAGCTAATATACACTGTTTATCATATTGATACAAGCATAGCCTGTGAGGTTTCAAATTGCACCCAGTTGAAGAAATGATTAAACAGGTGGAAGCAGGTGCATAGGCTGCATGGTGGGATTGAAATCAGGCTGTTGTGGATAAGACTAAATACACCTTACTTGAAGGGATGACTCACTGTTTTTTTCTTGAATTATTCCAAGAAAATAACATATTGAGCTAAAACATGAACAGTTAACCCCTGTCTACCACTGTAAACAATACACAAGTGGGACAAAGAATGAATTATGGAAAAATACACAGAAACATATACTGCCCTGCCTAATATAACTATTTATTCAGTCTATCCAACCCATTTATGTACTGACAGTGATATCACTTTCAATTTTCGATAGTTAGTCACATAGCAGATGCTCTTTTCCAAAGCAAATTACAACAAGCACAAGAGAGGGCTACAGCTAATTCATTAGTGCTGTGCATCAACTGTGCATATTCATTTATTGACTAACAAATTTCCAATGTGTCTTTATGTTTTCCATTATTACATACTGGAATATAATTGTATAACAGTGTTCAGACTCAAAAATGTAATAGTGGGTAATACACACTGATCCTCAACCTCTGAGGTTGACATCATACGTGTACGGTGGTTAAGGCGCTTAACTACTAATTGGAGGTTTGTAAGTTCAAATCCCTGGTCAGCAAAGCTGCCACTGTTGGATCCTTAAGCAAGGCCTTTAATTTCTCATTAGAATGGTACATCAGGCTGGAAAAGGGTGTCTGTTAAATGTTGTGATAATCAAATGCAAATACACTAAATGTCTAAAATCAAGACTGAAATGTTTCCAATTAGTAATGCATATGACGGTGACGTATGAACAATGCAAATATGAAAAAGCAGCACTCTTAGCATATATGTTGACTTTTATATTATGCAGACAGTATGGACCCAGTATATTTAATATTTTGTCTGCTCAACCTCATTTTACTTGTTAATAAGCATCCATCCAGGCCTACAAAAATTCCTGCAAAACAGTTCATCAAATTCATGATGTCATTTTAAGCAGGTTATTATAACCATGATTTGGTATGAAAGCAGTGTCCACAAAAGGCTGAGTCTTTGATGAGCAAAGGAGGGTAGAGATTTGCAGTGGTCAAAAATGTGTAAGAAAATTGTTGAAATGTTTAAGAACAATGTTCCTGAAAAAAGACTAGAAGGAATTTCTATATTTTAGTCCAAACTTTTTCTGATTTGACTTGTTTTGCATTCTCTTGTTGATAAACGCATGGATGTCCTTGGAAAATACTGGACAATCTTGTCAGTAGTCCAGTAACTGAATCAATTAAATTTAGTTAAATTTAGTTTAATTTACAGCATTTTTTGAAAGTTTGTGGACCCTTTAGAGTTGTCTTTATTCCAGCATAAACATGATCTAAAACATCATTGTCATGAATGTTGCAAGGAAGGTGGAGGCAAGCACAACGTGTGGGAAATAAAGATTTATTGTAACTAAAGAAACTGAACACAGAGCATAACTAAAACACAATGAGACAGGTGGGTAGGATCAAATAGAAAAAGTCAGCAAGGGACGATAGCGCGAAGAAGATCCTAATCCCTAATAATAATGATCAACAAAGAAAGCAGAAAGCTTCACATCGCAAGAATGGGGGCGAAGCCTATAAGTAGTTCTTGCTGAACCCCCCCCCCAAAAAAAAGGCTGTGCTGGGTGGAGACAATCGACCCTGAGGGGGCAGCATTTGGGGAAAAATTGGCTAATATTACATGAATGACATAACTATGAATGTTTGCTTCAAATACTGTAATTAATGTTTCTAGTAGCCATTAATCAATTATGCTGATCTACTCTGATAAATGTTAGCCCATTCATCAATTTTGAATATCTTAAACTTTGAGAGCAGAATTCACTTCAGCTGCACTGGATATAACATTTTAATTGGATTAACACCTAATCATGGTACTGTCACAATGGTATTGTCTTACACATGGAATAACATGCTGAAATACAGTGTTTTCCTTTCTCCAGACATGATACTTCTTGTTGTGTATATATATATATATATTACTGATCAACAGTACTGATTACTGATTTCTAATTACTTAAATAAAACTGTAGTGGGATTACTTTACATTACTTTTAAGCTACATTCTAAAATCTATGTGAATTAAACTATACCCTCATATATAAATTAAACCCTCATACAAATTTATAAAATGAATTTCCTAATTTCTAAAGCTCTCTGTACAAGTACACATTTTTAAACAACAGAACACTATAGTCCAATATTTATTTTCTTTTGACTTGGACATAACTTACACTTCACAGTAATGTTTTTCTCTCTGCATTCAGCAAATTCAAAATAGTGAGAGTATCTCCACTTGCTGAAACAACCAGCCTTATCCTCTGCCATCGTAGCTACACTGTGTTTGCGCCAGTGTTGCCAAATCCTCAGTTAGGAAAGTCGCTATAGGTTTACCTAAAAGTCGCTAGAAGATGCAAAATGACGTCATCGCCTAAGTTGCATAAGGATACATTTGCGTTTAAGAGAGAAATAACATCGTGGGAGAGACAAACAGTAAGTAAAAACACCCTAAACATGTTTAGAACTACAAATGAAAATTCTTGTATTGATTCTTGGTTTGTTATTGGGTTGGATCTCCTACTCTGATTGCAGATACTGTACTGTGAGAGTAGTGAGTGCTTTGGGATGGGGGCTCGTTGAGGACAGTAAGTGCAGAACGTAATGCACATTCACGTCCCAGTCTTCAAAAGTCTCCAACAACAACAAAAAAAGTAGCTTTTGAAAAAAAGGCGCTATAGGGGTCTGAAAAGTCGCTAAGTTGGCAACACTGTGCGCATGTCACAGTCAGTCACGTGACCAACTGACGAGGAAACAGAAGACTGCTTATGCTTTTTAAAAAAATAATATATTTAATAGAAAAACGTGAGTAACGCAGGTAACGTAAGTTTTTATTAAGTCAGTAATTGTGATTACAAAATATTTAATGGTAATGATTTACATTACTGCGTTACAGAAAAAAGTAATCGGATTACTGTAATGCGTTACGTCATACTGCATTACCCCAAACACTGGGTGTGTGTGTGTGTGTGTGTGTGTGTGTGTGTGTAT
>JAUZST010000377.1:0-26611 GCA_034779995.1 Parotocinclus haroldoi
ATATACACACACAGTAAATAAATAGTATATGTTGTTATATGAAGCAATCTAAATAATCAGGACATTATGCAGAAGATACTGAATATCAAGCATTCTGGTTGGTCTTGTAATTAAACTATTTACTTTCGCAAGAAGCATCATCTAACTAACTTATCAATAACAGCATCACAGTTCACAAATGGCCGACATTCGGCCTCTCAAGGTATATGTAGCTAACAAAAGTATATGTGGACAAATAAAGATTACATTTATCCTGTATTTTTTAATGGTCTTAGAATTCAGTATGTTCAGTTAGGGTTAGGGACGTTACACCGGACACACAACCCCCAGCTACAAAAGGAGGGCCACAGGTCAGCAAATCTTTTCATTCAATGCTGACTTCGGCGGCAAGTGTGAATCCATCTGGAGGAAAGTTCACAGTGTCCATCCACCATTTGTGTTGGCTGTTTGATTGGCCTGGTGATTTGGATCACACTGTAGGGCCACACAGTAGGTGTAAAGTTTGATTTAGCTCTAAAACTCAATAAGTGAGTTTGCATGCACTGAATAATCTAACAACTGCAGAAAATCAGATTTATCTTTATTTTTATAATGCACTTGAGTTTTCAGAATAATGGGATACCTCCGGGTTTACATAACTGAGGAAACAATCTGATTTATACTTTGCAGCCAGCTAGTAACCTCATAGAAATATGTAATGTAAATTTCAAACTGTAAAATGAAATAATCCAATGTATAATTTTCTTGAGTATATACTGTGTTTGTGAGTTTCCTTAGCCGTTTCGCTGCATTTAATTCCATGGCACCTTTAATTCTGGCAGTTGCCAAGTCCCACAAGAAATAAAAGATAGAAGTAGAAAGGTAGTCAGTAGAAAAGACTAGCAGACCATACCATCTAGGTTTGCACGAGACTATAGTTGAAATTGGGTAATTTGGAGAAGGGAGGAGCTGCCCTCCCCTGTCTTCAAGATTATTTTTATGCCTATTAGATAAGGCCTTTAATATGTTGGTGTGATAAATACTATGAAGCACGATGAGAGGAATTTGAAAATGCAAATGACGCCATTTTTCATTGGAATTTATGGTAGCTGATAGAATATTATGAAAAAAACTTTTGGATATAGAGAATCCTTGGATTTGTCCAACTATAAACATGTGGGAAAGGATAATTGCTTTAAGTGACACACACAATTCTGTAAAAATGCTGAGATGGTGTGCCTATGATAGTGACTTCTCCCTGGATGCTGGAGATTTTGTAGAGCGGACAATACGGGTCACTTCCATATCTTCTGGGAATGCACTGCGTTGTCAGAATATTGGAGGGCTATTTACCAGGCGATATGTATGGTATTTCAGCTAAATATACCCATTGACTTTGCATTGCTTCATTTTGGAAATCTTCCTATGAATATGTGTCAGAGTGATAAGAAATTAAGATAAATTAAGTATCTTCTAAACATCTAATCTTCTAAACCTCCTCAAATCCAAGAATGGTATGATGTTATTTATGAATGTTTTTATTATGGAAAGACTTACTTATTCATTTAGAATTTAAACTGACAAAGTCAACTGGATCTGG
The DNA here is from genome assembly GCA_034779995.1 of Parotocinclus haroldoi. Lineage (NCBI taxonomy): Eukaryota > Metazoa > Chordata > Actinopteri > Siluriformes > Loricariidae > Parotocinclus > Parotocinclus haroldoi. The sequence goes on from JAUZST010000377.1 coordinate 1,580, forward strand.
TCTAAATGTTCAGTTCATATAGGACCCCAGCTACCAAATTTATTGTAGATAATGCAACCTCTGACCCTATGACCTGTGTTGTGTGTTAAATTTTATTAATATTGTTATTTTTTATTTTTTTCTCCCTTCTCTGTATTAAAGACCAAGTTTCCACTTTTTTCCACAAAACAATGAAATAATTCCAGTAATTACACACAACTCTCTTAAATCATTTGAATAAATCAGATAACTTCACATATCTCACTATGATCCAATTATTTATTGTATGCTAACACTCAGTGATAAAGATCAATCACTATAAATAATACTCCTAAGAGGTGCCACCTGTGTTTTTTTCTCAAACATAAGGTGGAAATCTTCTCATTACATGTCAAAACTGAACATACTGTCATTGGATTTCTTTGAAAGAGATTTTTTTTCTACACTATCAGATTGCATCACACATTAGTCTCTGCCTTCTAATGATAGCTTAAAGATGTGATATATATATCCGGTTTATTCACTTTCCGCATATCTTAAGAGAAAGGAACCACAAAAGAACAATCTAGTGTGTCTAATATTTTACAATAAATTGTGCTGTTTTTTTCCACTGCAGGAAGAGCTGTATATCCTGACATTGGCACACCCTGCCTGTCCCTTTGTGTGTGGACTCTCAAACTACTTCAGTGATTGTAACAGTTGCTTAAGGAAGCTTCACCTAGCTTAAGACCAAGTGGCTTGGGCCTTTATTGGCACCTAAATGGTATTACCATACCATAAATATAATCATATACATTACGCACGCACAGCGAACAATAAATAAGGGATATTTCAAAATGAATATGAAGCGATTAAAACAAGAAGCATTTTATAAGATCATCAGAACAACACTAAGTTATCATGATTAAGTTGCAAGTGACATATTCATGGGGGTGAATCGAAGCATGTCAATCTTGACGAGAGTGCCACACATTGACTATTCAGTAGGGTGTATGGTCACCCAAGACTGCTAAAACACATTTGGGAATGGATATGATCACATTGTCCATCAGTTCTTATGGGATTGCCTTCATATTCATATTTTTGTGAGCAGTGTATACATACATACACACACACACAATCTATGGTATAAACCATATATAGATAAAGTTTTTTTTCCAGCAATTTCATTTATTTAACTTATCAATGACTGCTGTATTTTAACCATACTGTGAAACATTTTTTACTCATGATAATTGAGAACTTGGACAATGAAAACCATTTCTGAATATAAGTCCTTTATTATTTTTTTTTTACTGCATGGGCTCAATAACACCAACTTTGATTTTGGATCACATTTTTTAAAGTTTCTGACCAAATTTATAACATTTATTATTTCCTCTGGTAATAATCATTTTTATCATTATTAGTTGAACATCAATAACTAGCAAATTAAATTAACTGTCTAAACATTATGCTACTCAGCTTGCTTAAAACATTTCAAGATTCACACTGGACAAACTGATTAACTAAATGTATTTTTAAACTTCTAATTTATTTTCTTTATTTTCAACTTTTCAGCAGCTTTCCAACCTTCAGGTTTCATTGTATAATGTGTTCCATGTCATCGTTTAATAGTCACACCCATGCTTTCCAGGATGTTTACACAAATGTGGCCTTAGCATGGGAGAGGGACAAATATCACGCCTTTTAGGGTCTTCACAACCACGTATTGTTTAAACTGCTGATTACTTTTTGCTTCTGCATTCAAGAGAACTCAGCAGATGCTTTTTTTTTCAAGAGAAAGCCTGTATCAATACGATTTTGAAAGCTCTGCATAAAAGGCATATGGTTATAATGCTGTTTGGAAACTGTGGAAGCCAAAACTGGAGCAACTCCACCATTACAGAGAGCAGTATAACAGCATTGTAGCTTGCTAAGCTCAACAAATTCATGTGTGTGGGAAATCTGTAAACGTCTTGTAAAGATTAACACTTACTTAGCATTTACTATTCATTTACTTAGACCAATTAAATTAGCATAAAGGTCTATTTAAATAAAAAAAACAGGTTCTGATAGTCAAATTGTTTCAACCTGTGGCTATACAGTACAAACGTTAATTCCCTAAAAATGTAAAAGACCAGAGGAGGTTCATAAAGGATTTATAATGAGTTCATAGGTTATTTATGCCGTTTTGTCTTTCAGAGTGTTACAACGGCATGCCCCTATAGCCTGTTAATCTGAACTGTTATGATTTATGAAGTTCAAACAGATGTACAAGAAGTTTAGTGACAAAACGTCTACAAGCAAATCTCCATAAAACTGCTCCACCCTCTGCTTCCTTGCTGGAGTCTGGGGAGGCTCTGTTTATTCTACACATGCTTTGGAGCCGTCTTGTACACCAGTGCATATGCTAGCCTTAAGAATGCCAGCGATAGCTCTTGGGGTAGTCTCCAAAATAAACCAGTCACAAATCTCTCTGAAAAAGGAAAGGATGGACCAGTTCATGGTTCCCTGGCCTTTTTTGCCTCTATAGACCACTGGCTGGATTTGATACTAAGCCTGTTAGGTTTAATATGATCAGACAGACATGCTGGGATTTATTTGTTTGTCTATTTGGTTTATTTAACATCACATCAGCACACTTGGTTATGATAGGAACAAGGCTGCATCAATTCCCAGATTTCATATGTACATTATACAATAGTTCAATAATAAATACTGTGGCAGACAATTTCGTTCCTTACGAAAAAATACCTTTTTAGGACCCATGGAGACTTATATGCACTAAAAATACAGTATTGTAGATATAAAAATAAATAAAACCACTAACTCAGCAGATATCTTCAAATAACCTTTAAGGGCTATTGTGAAACTGTATCACTGAATCACTGTGTACTGTAAACCCACACAGACACAGAGAAGTCATGAAGATTCACATGAAGACCCAGGCTGCTCTATCAGGGAGATGCTGGAAGAAGAATGACCTGAAGTATGGTGAGGAAAGAAATGACATTGAAAGACTAGGGGAATGTTTCATTACCTTCCCCTTTGTTCTCACTTGGGTGGACTGCATCTCCTAGACAAATGTTCTCACAAAATATATTGATAGTAAATGGGGGCTTATATATTCTGTGTTTTTATACAGAACAGATGTCCCTATGATGATACTTGCCAGTTTTGATCATGTTTGGGTTTCTCAGTGATCACCATGGAGATATCTTTTAAAAGAATCTCAATACAGATGTTTAAGGTTGGGATTAGTAGTACATTAATTTAAATAAGTATAATTGTGTGCCTTTTCATGCAAGCTTATTATGCGGACTCTAAGCGTTTTATTTACACCAAGTAAACAAATGTACAAAATAACAATGATTATAATCATTCTGGGGAGCAGAAATAATAAATGACAGACAATGAAAGCGATTCCCATTTCTTCCACCCAAGCAAACTGTGCTAGTTAAATAAAGCTCAACACTGTTGTTGCCATCTGCCATTTAGACAAATGATACATTCATTCATTCATCTATGAACTTAAAAAATATTCATGCCTGTGATGTGGTGCCTAAAGGAATATTTCAGTTCAATGACTAAAATCCTTGTTCAGGCATATGGTGCTTAAAAAAAACAAAAAACTTTGGAACATGCATTCTATGACCACTCATTCAGTCAGGCCTAAAGAGTTGCAGAGTTATGGATTTGACACAGTATGTCACGTTTTGTTTTCTGGAAATGTGACTCATACTGAACTGTTCTCCTAGCCCATGCCCCTTGCCTGGTGGATATTATACAAGTTATACTGTATAATTATCTTTTACATGAAAAATATCCAACACACACTGATTAATTACAATATTCAGCAATTTCAATAAAGTAACACTAAGAAGCATGGTGCCAACATATTTTCATCATTACACAGCAGAACTAACAAAAATAATAATAACTGAAAACATATGGAGGAGAAGCTGATGAGGGAAACAAGAATATCAATGAAAACCTACAAAGCTAAACTAAAAAAACAATTATTGAATGTTTCTATAATGGCACTCCAACCAAGGCTATCAGAAATATTACGTGACACATACATGAGTAACCTAGCAACAAAGGCAGCCATAACAAAGCAGCAATGTTATAATTAGCAAGTAACTTACTTCCAGAATGAATTATAAATGTAAACAAATATAAATGAAACAGCCAGTTGCTCTGGCTGTAGCTTTCCTAACGAAATGTCAGGTGTTCTCAGACTGCACAATTTACCAGTAAATTACAAAAATGCTGGAATAGATCATCATGAGACAACAACTTGACTACAAAACAGTAATCACAAACACATTTGACAACAGTCAAGAAAAAATATAATATGGCAACAAATCGCGCAGAAATTAAATTGCTGCTTCAAGAATAAAACATAAATGGTTACACCATGCTAGAAAAGAAGTCTGGTGTCCTGGAGTAGTCCTGCCTGACATTTTACACAGTGGTGCGGTACTGGGGAATTCACTTTAGTGTGTACACTACTTGCCCAGACATGATAAGTAATCAGTTAAATAGAGTTCTGGTAGGTCTTCTCGTACACATACACACACACACACACACACACACACACACACCTACAACCACCTACAACCACCTACAACCACCCACCCACACACACACACACACACACACACACACACCAAGTTGGATAGTTTGAAGTACACTACATTTACTGGACTTTACATACTGCAAGCCACTGTACTTTAACACTAGAAAAAACACTTGTCTTCATTATTTATTAGCAAAAAAATTGTTTTCTATTAATCTAGTTTTTTTATAGTATTCAAGTTTACATTGAAGGGCGTGTCATAAATGTCTTTCATTTAACGTGCATTGCTGCTGCAACACCAGCATTTCCCTTATAAGGATAAATACTCTGTCCATCTGTCAACATACTCATAATTAATGGCATAATTTCTCTATCAGCTTAATTTATTTTCTTAGTTGTCTCTCATCATGCCTCAGGGTCCAGAAAGTTGGGTCAACATAGTAACCACAGCAGGTGAGAAGCCTACAACAGCTGCAAATTCAGAAGTACATGTACAGTCCAGTATAGAGTGAGAGAACAGATTGTTAGGAGTGATGGTAGAGTGCAAAACCATAAACAGAGCAAAAATAGTGATCACAGTGCAAGCAGGGACACCGGAGCCAAAAGGTGGAGCAGACATAACGGCACCCTGAAATATCAGTGACCAATCTCTCCATCATCAAAAACCTAGATGAGCAGAGAGGCGAGGCAGGCTGACAGCAACCAATATCACAGTTTACCAAATGTCTGGACTATATTGACCATAAGGTTGAAGTTTCAAGTCTGAGCACTACCAAGTTGCTACCTTAAATCTCAAAAGTTTAGATAATAAGACTTTATAAGACTATTCATTGCAAGTTACTGTTAAAAACATTCTCAGATCAGCATATAGAAAAATTGCAATTGTGCAATTTCAATTTCGATTGTGCACGCATTAAGAAAATCCATGACCATTATTAGCTTCTTCAGGAGTAACCCACCAATCATTATCACATTAAGAAAAACTGTGTAACAGACTTTAAAGGGAACCCAGGGTAGCTTCTAGGCAACTAAAAGCCTCCACATTTGCTAACATTAATATCCATGACTCCACCATCAGGAGAACGCTTTAAATGTGATGTGTGAGCATTATCTCATCTGTGAAACATGGAAATTTGGGCCAGTTTTGCTGCACTGGGCCAAAATTTTGAACTATACCAGCAAACTGTATTTAAAAAAAAAACAAAGGAAAATGTTAGTGCAGCTATCCATAAACTGAATATCAAGAGAACATGGTATATGCAGCAAGATGTGGACAGATCTAAAGAATACAGTTCATGTGAGGCAACTCACCGACACCACCACACAAGTTGTAGCTGTTCTGTGCAGAGGAATGGGCTCAAATTCCTCCAAGCCAATGTCCAGGACTGATCAACAGTTACTGGAAACAATTAGCTGCAGTTATTGCTGCACAAGGGAGTCACACTGAAAGTTTCACATATTATTCCCACAATAAAGTTATGGCCAAGTGTAACATTTCTGTCTTGTTTGTTGAACCGATTTCTCTTTACCTACATGTATAACTATCTAATTATGTTTTATGTTATATTCATGTAAGAACATAGAAATTCACTACTGTAATCTTAAAGACTGTGTTTAAGTTGTTAATGCTACCCGGAGGGCTATTCTGTAGCAGGGGTTCTTTTCAGAAAGTAGTTTTTATTGTTTTAGATAAAGTCTTCACCCTTTGATTATGGTGGATCACCATGAACTAAAGGTTTACTCCAGCACTGTAGAGTACTCCACACCATTTAGAGTTTTATAGGTTAATAGCTGTATGTTATAATCTATGTGACTTTAACTGGCAGCCAGTGTAATGTGAACAAAACTTCCAAGTTCACCTGGAAGGGAATACGTAGGACCCAAACTCATTAATGGCTAGACACTAAAAGGGCTGGTATGTCTAATAAACTGCTATACTAAATCCACACATCCAACATTCCACTCACATCCAAATAATACTGACACCCATATAATATCTGGTCAAGGGTAGCATACAATTAAACACAACAGCTCCTATTTCCCCAGGTATGTGAGAGTTATTGTCATATAGCACTTTATTCAGTGTTAGTTTCTTGCCACAGAGTTTTTTGGATAGATAACCTGTTCTCAAATCAGTAGTGATATTAAGATACACCATCAAAACATACTTTTAAATGAAATAGTCCATAATGAAAATCCCCAAAAATCCTGTGCTGATCCATTCTCATTACTGCCAGAACATTAAAAACACGCTCAGACCGAATAACAAATTGCATTTTTAAAACAGCTCATGGTAAGCATGATAGACTAGGATATACTGGGATATACTAGATTATACAACTACTTCTCGTAGTTGAAGTAGTGGATGTCGGAGAAATGTTGAGGGGTAAAGACCTGAGCAACTTTAACAAGAGCTAAACTCTTAAGCCAGAAAACTGGCTCAGAGGATAACCTAAACATCAAGAACAAAGGAGTGTATTCGTGGTCAGCAGTGATGAGTGCCTACTGAAAGGGGTTCAAGGAGTGATGAACCAGCGGCAGCGTGTTGAAAGGGTGTTTGCGCTCAAGGCACTTCGACGTCTGAGAGCAACAAATCCTATCCCATCTGACCCAACTGGACATAAGATGTAGTTAAGTTACTTAAATAACTTCAACCTGTTGAACATAGGGCTCATGGGGATAGTTGCAGACTGCTCATGGAGGTCATCATTCTAACCCCTGTTGTCTGGTCTGATTACACCAATTTCTTTACCATCATGTGGACAGTTGGGTATGTGTATACTGTGTGGGATGCACTGTACCATGATGTATCCCAGCTGGACTTGAAGATGGCTGAAGGAAGCCAAATGTGTGAAAAGCTCTCATCTAAACTACTTTAAAGACAATATAATAAATACTTTTGGCTCAGTGGGTAGCACCACTGCCTCACAGCAGGAAGGTCCTGGGTTCAATCACAGGGTGGAGCAGACCTCTTGTGTGTGTAATCTGCATGTCCTGTGTCTGCGTCAGAATACTCTGGGGATTCGGTTTCCTCCAAAGTCCAAAAGCATGTGTTAGATAATTGACTACATTTGAATTTACTTGAGTACTTGAGTAAACAAAAATAAATTCTATAAACACTCACAAACAGTGAGTAAAATAAGATGGGGGAAAACATTTAAAGGGTAACAGGATGGGATTACAATGCGTCCAGACCTTAACTTAATTCGACTTTTCCCGTTAGGCAACAACAAATTGCATTCTTATGTCTGCCTTTTGCCACCCACTTGCATTTAGTTTTAGAAATGTCCAATCACTAAACGTAATAATGTTCGTAAATATTGTACCCATAAAAGTGTGAAAAAGTAACTAAATCAAGTGGTGTATTCAATTTGAGAGATTGCTTTTTTGACTTGAGTTGAGTTGTAAAGAGCTCGGTGTAGAAAGTTATTTTAAAATGGAGTACCAGTAATGCGATACGACTGACCCAACCCCCACCACAAAGAGTGTGGAGACCCGGAAACCGGCTAGAAGACATCTGGGGAAACACCAACACAAACTGGGGAAACACGAACTTGAAACTGTAGGGTGGAACACCAGTAACAGCTGGGGGACACCATATCCAACGGATCTCATCTCACCAGAAGTGGAATATGAATTAGGAATTCTCATCACTGAGAACCAGCAAGCTACCAGCTAAGCAAGCTCTGGTTCATGTCCCACCTTTGGCAGACTGACGTCTGTCGATTACAAAATTGCGATTCCAGTGTGTGGATTTTGTTTTCACAGTGTATGCCTTCATGTGGTTTCAGTTACTGGCGGAATCAAATGGAGTTAGTTGGGTGCTACGAACAGTTTCCTCTTGGTGACTCACAAGGCTTAATTTATACTGTTGACTGTCATTTACCTTTGCATAACCAAAGAAAATGTCAAGAAAACAGTGTTGAATCTAAAATTACTTTCTATTTCTTATGTAGTACAGTATACGGAGACTGGCAAAGTGGGGTTTACACCATTACAGTGCATTAAATAACAAATACTTGTTTTCAATCATATCATAATGAGTACTCGTGTCTTTTTTTATTTCGATTTGGCCGAAAAAACCACACTAAAAAGTCAAAAACTCCTCAAAGCACTACAGCAAGTCTTTACAGCAAGCAGGTCAGCAAGTCTTACAGCAAGCAGGTCAGCATTAGATTTGATGCTGCACATCAAATCAATGGTTAATAACCATATTTAACATTTTGATGACATTGCTGATGATTGGACAAAAAATGACTTCAATGTCTCAACCTTTAATACCATTTTTTCACTGATATTCAATATGTTCTTAGTGAGCTTTAGCCTAAGCCAACCCTGTGATAAAAAAAGTCTCTTGGCTGCTATTCTTGTGTAGAATCTAAGGGGAGGGGGCACTAACTAATTACTACTATACCCACTTATATAAGAATTGTTAATACTGCATACAAATTTATTATAAATAATTACATACAGTCACAACACCACTGTTATAACAAATTATATATCTAATCTAGTGGTAGGCCAGGTACATTTAACTTCGGTTGGATCTTTTGTGCAGATTAGTAAACAGTAGAGAATGTACATAAATAACTGATTTCAATATGGAAAATGGGGTCAAAATAAGTATAAGTTTCCCATGTACAGTATACACTGCCCGAGTACTTCCTTTTGCAGTGCTGCCACACGATTGGCTGAATAGATAAAGCACACCTTGAGACAGCTTGGCTACAACAGCAGAGGACTGTGTCAGGTTCCACTTCTATCAGCCAAGAACAGAAACCTAAGGCTGCACATGTTCATTCACATTTGATATAATATTTTATAGCAATTTGAGTGAACATGAATGTCATGGATTTTCCTACACAGTCACTTAATCTAAAGCCCATCAAGCATTTACTGGGGCACTTAAATACAGAGAAATCCACAGATCTGGTAACATCACAAGATACAATATGGAATATTGTAAAACCATGCTGGGATTACTTGGATCATCACATTTCGCACAATTTATACCATTTAGCACAAAACCATGTTCAAACCGTGTTCAAAACCATTGCAGCAAAAGAAGGCTGTACTAAATACGAATACATTCTGAAGTGCATTTTTTACATTTCACATCGTCCACCTTACTGCTGCTAGTACAAGCCAGTGTTCCCCCAGATGTGTTTCCTCACTGCAGGCTCTTGAGTCTTTGCACTGCTTGTGGTGGGGGTTGGACCAGTCATATCACATAGTATAGGTTGAATAGCTCTGTTAAAGTGTTGATATTGTTCTTATGTGCATAAGTGGGGCTCCTCATTCACCTAGTTGCAGTGAGAGTATCCGATTACTGAACCTCTCCCCAAAATCAGCAAAGAAAAAAAAAGTACTGTGGGAGCCCCACGTTACTGGCTTTCGGCTCCTTTCACCCCATCTGGCCAAACTGTTTGACAAGTCATTTGCGAGTGGTCCCTGAGAAAATAAAGTTCATATCACAGGCCTTCCAGATCCTTTCTGGCCTAATACTCACATCCTGTTGTGTAGTGGTAGAAACTGAGCCTAATTGGGATACATGTTTTGTCTGATAGAAAATTACATTGAAATTGATTACAGCCCAGTGTGTAACATCATTTATGTGAGAGAATCTCCAGACAACAATTAAGAGCCGTCTTTTAAGATAAAACAAATGGATGTTAATAAAGGATACTGTGGTAACGTAAACAGAAATTATGCTATTAACATAATCAGTCCCACTGGAAAATGATTGAATTTTATGCATACATATAGACTACAGAGTGCAATGATGATCATTTAGTGTCATACAATGTAAAAACTCGCTCATAGACCCAATAAACATCTACCCTCTCTTTTCTCTCAAGGTAAAGGAGGTGGCTCAGTTTGTTTGCAGAGGGGGACAGAGTAGAGGTTAGACAAGCCAGTGAGAAAGTGGGTGTGGAGAAAGAGAACTGGAGGCTGAGAGAGAGAGGAAAAGGGGGGTTGTGGTGGGGCAATATAAAATCTCCAGAGCACAGACCATGCTTTATCCTGCCAGTGTGTCCTGCGTGGTACATGTTGAGTCACAGGAAATCCCTAAACTCTTCAAGCTCTCTGCTCTAACACACATTCACCTACACTGCTGCACGCTCACAAAGGAAGATGGCCATGAGAAGAATGAATGAGTTGGGGAAAAGGATGGATCTAATGTTGATCTTAAGTGTTCTGGTCTTACACAGTAAGTACAAACTTATTAGTTTAGTAAATGCAGGATTTTTTTAATAAGCGTATAGTTGTAATAAATCAGTCTGTTTCTTTCTCTTGGTTCATAAGCATCCTGTTTCTTTTTGTTTCATAAGCATCTTATATGAGCATTGGTGAGTTTATAAACTTTTGAAACACACTGGAAAGAAGTTTATCAAAGGAAAATGATGTCTACTTTTAACTGGTGAATAAGAATGTACAAGGGTCTTTAATTAATAAAAAGCTAGTGCAGTCAAAAGAAATTGCTTAAGGAGATGCTGAGCAGTACTTAAGTAAAGTAGGCTGTTAAAAAGTAGCGGGAAGTTGGAACAAAGAGGGCTGGCACAGAGTGGAAACTTGCCTTTGAATGCAATTATGGAGTTTACCCTAGCCTTCGACTGGGTGGAGCCGGACAGGCGTGTGTAAAAACATGTGTGAGTGTAGGAGTGGAAAGACAGAAGGCAGTAGGTAGTAGGGAGCCACTTTCCTGCACTGTAACAAGTCACTTGTATCAAGAATTCTTTACAAACAATTTCTTTGTTTTATGCTCCCCAAAAGGATGTGGCCCACCCTGTGTTTGCTTATGCTCATCTTAGAAAAGAAATAAGTGTTTACATTAGCAGCCACAGTGCTGGTGTAGGTAGTGTGTATGATTTGTTTCAGGGCAAGTGGGCACATGTTCAGTTGATACAAGAAGAAGTCAAAAAAAAAATAGATGTTGGAAGAAAAGAAGTGTAAAGAAGCAGGCACATTTGGTATAGCACAGGGATTTCTTGCCTCTTAAATCCTCCACTTTGATGAAGGTGAGCACAGAGAAGATAGCAATGCTACCAGTAGTTGCAGGGTAAGGTCTGACTTGGCTTGTCCTCCACATCTGAGGACCCAACTTGTTCAGTTCAGTGGAACAATTTCTGTAATGCTTGGTGACTTCGCTTGGTAGTCTGCACCAGCAAAGTAACACTACATTTGTGGAAACATACAATCATGTTGCCATTAGCAAGGGAACAGCAGCGGATGGTTTGAATTTTATTTAATACAAAATGTTCATATTGCTAAGAGACAAGCAGTGCAAACACACACTTACCAAATGCACACACTGGCTTAATATACATTGACTGCATTACAAAGGAAATTTGATTACATAACCACAACCTTTACTGACCTGTGAAGATAAGGGCAGAGTTGCCAACGTCATATAATGTAAACCACAATGTGCTCTAGATTGACCACAGGCATGTTAAAGCCTTTAGCCATTTCAGGTAAGAAATAGAAAATGTAGTTATCTAATGCCAGATGTTTAACCTTGGCAAATGTAAAGTTCCTAAACATAATTTAAACCACATATGACCATTCCCACCAGTCTGCTACATTTTTGCTAGTGGCGTGCAGTTGGCACCAACGTGACAGATTTGGCTTGGAGGTGATCAATATTAACTTTCCAACAAAACACGGAACAGTTATTTTACTAACAATGAAGTATTAACCCTACAGTTGTACCACTAAGACCATTATAGTGTTTTACTGAACTGTGTGTTAATGATAACAGGACAATAATTGCTGAACTATACAAGTACACAAGCAGCTTTGGTACTGGAATTTAAATTACACTCCAGTATCAACTTAAGAGTTTGAACACTACAAAGTGTATATAACATACTATGCTCAGTAACCTAGTTTAAGTGACATGGATAAGCGTGTTTACAATTTCTTGATTTAGAGATAACAAAAAAAACAAATGGATAAAATGGCAGTTTATAGTTTATATATGTCAATATATATATAAACATTATCTTATACCTTCAAGTAAAGCAGTTAGGTGTAAGAAAAAAAATCAATGACATATTGAACGATATGTAAACATTTTTCTCCCAGTGACATCTATAGGAATTCTGCCCATTTTCCCATGGACAGGAATCCAGCCACTATGCAGTCAGGTGAAGGGTGGCACTGGTGAACCACATCTAAACAAGATGATGATTCGTGCTGCCTCAGGTCTCATAGAAGAAGCTGGTAATTGGATGAGTCTCTAGAGAGCATAAAAAGCTTTCACACATCTTTAACACTGCGGCACACCCTGTATGACCAGGAGGAGGGTTGTTTCCATAGCTAATGCTGCCATTGTAGCACATGACTTACAAAAAAAAGAAAAGAAAAAAGCTGGGAACACTGGAGAAACCGCAGCACTTTATCCAGGCTCCAGGAATAAGCCTAGCTGAAAAGTGTATTATCCAGCTCAGTATTGCCACAATATATCTGTAAATCAGGCTTAACTGACATTTTTATTGACTTCACCAACCCAGTTGAGCTATTCAGTGCAATGCAGGTGCTAATGTTTAGGACATTTTGGTACTCATTGATTTGAGGTCATGTCTAGTGAAGTCTATAATCATGTCCGTCTACATTATGCCCTTATCCTAAGAGCCATGTTTCTATGACAAAAGCAAGATGGAAGGCAGAGTTACAGAAAATCCTTGGGGAGGAAACATAACTCTTGCACCTGGAACCATGTCTTTGATCAAAGGTCAGGCCTCAGGCCAATCTAAACATGGACCAAAAATTGCTAGTGATTTTCTCATAACTCCAAGTTATGCATTCCTGCAGTCCTGGTGACATCATGTACCCAAGCTTGTGGGATGTTTTAAAAACTGATGTATTCACTAAGACTTTATCTCTGTGCTTTATCTCAATATAGAGTAATTATAGTTGAGCTAACGATTTGAGGGTGGCCAATTAGGTTCTCACACATGGTAATAGATTAGATAGATTACATAACACCAAATGGTTTTAGGTGCAGCACGAAATCTGTGTTTAAAAGCCAAACATCACCACACCCTTTAGCTAGTAACATTACATAATTGGTAGTAACATGCGTGCTTACAAAACAGCACAATACAAAACTGTGTGAAAGACCATGCAGGTCTACAAACTCACATATAGAACTAGATTATATTAATATCTGTTCGCCAAAAAATAACATGCTTTAGCATATGCTAGTCCTCCATGTTCTTATAAGTTTTTTGTTATCTTTTTCTGCTGCTGTAACCGTGTAATTTTATAGCTATTAGCAGTTTTACAGGACACATTCTTTCTCTCACTGTGCACATTCATTTTCAGTGTCAAACTTTGGCAACAAACATATCCAAAGACCTGAGAAGAAGCATTAGCGTATAATTAGCCTGAAGGTACACACAAATCTGCTACGAGTGGAAAACTGGAGTATACAACTTGCATCATGCAGTCATTTCCACAGCAATGGATGTTTATAAGTTTAGTTTTGTATTCACAGTGCCTTTAAGGATTATTGAGAGTACAAGAAATCCTGTTCACAGACGCACATAAATTGTTCTTTTGCCACCACATTGATAGTTGGAACATGTTAGCAGTAACTTAGAGTTTTATGATCGTTAATAACAACATCTGGAACAAAGAGTATTTGGCCTGGGGATTAAACCAGTACAAGCCCTTTAAACATTGCAGTAATTGCCTCAGGTAATTAATGTTCAGCAAACAACACAGGGGCAATCCTATCTAATGTTCCCTAATTGAAAACATATGATTGTATCCTTTTCCTGCCTTTGAGAGCACCAGGCCATTCTCGTGAATGCCTACCCCCCTCTTAACCGCAGTTATAAAGACCCTGGGGATTTGTTATGGTAGGCCAGAAAGAAGAGAGGGTACCGACCCTAAAACCAGTTTACTTTTGTTGTGAGGAGAAATAAAAGCATTACCTAAAGCTCTACATTTCTCCTTTTCTGTCTTCTTTTTTTCCAAACCAAGCCCATAATTCGTCTTATCCAAACAAGGTTGCAGGTTAAGGGCTTTCTCAAGAACCTGACCAACTTGGCATTGCAGGGATTTGAATCCTGGATCTTCTGCTACATAGTCCAGTGTCTTGTCACCTTTCTCGACAATCTTCACCCCTCCTACCACACGTATGCACACAGACAAAAAATCCACATAACTGAATTATTCACATGGTCAGCAAACAACAGTGCGATTGTAATAAAACACTGGTGCAATGCCACAAGCTTCAGTCACAGAAAAAAGGAATCTATAGGCAGTTAATTGATTTGAGAGGCTAGGATAACATTTTGAACACCACAGTGCTATTCAAAAATGGCTGTGAGTTATTAAGCAAACCTTTAGGTTGCACAGGAATATAATCAGTTACACATTTGAAAAAAGTGACCATGGACTAGCTAGTATTTCAGTCAAAGAGCAAAGTGGTAAACATAACTTAACTTTTTGAAATTTAAAGCAGAATATCTTCTTGAATGTTACTTATGGGAAAAGAGGAAGCTCTTGGGCTGATGCAAAAACATCTGGAGGTAAGGACAGACAAAAAGCCACGAGGAAAGCTCTCCCTCAGTTGCTGGGTGGAGCAGCTGTGTGAGCTCCAGGCTTAGGGCCAGGTTCAGGGTTTTAAGACAGAGTACACAAGGAGGAGCGAGCCTCCGTGGAGACCTCCACATCTGCCACAGCGGTGAAACCCCTCCCTGCCAGATGCCACATCTTTAGTCCTCTTTGAGTAAAACATAGAGCTGATTATAAGGATGGCTTTCCTAATGATTCCTCAGTATGACCATTTAATTCTTTTCCTCTAGGTCATTTGTTTGCTTTGGTTTCACTGTTACAATAGTGAAACTAGACACCAGCAGGATTGAGGGATTATTATGAGCAGTCTTAGCCACCATATGGGTGATCTAGCCATCTAGATGAGAGCGCCAAAAGTGGTGGCCGACCTTACCAGGACAGACGGCAAGAGGCACACTGTTTTTCATGCCTAAATGTTTTTAGTATGTATGTGGCATTTAAACACAGGGTGTGGATTGGTTATATTTTGCTGCAAAGCATTCCAGTTAGGTTTACACTAAGAAAATGTTTCACAATGCACAGTCAAATGGCTGTGTGTTGGAGGGTGTATAATTAAGTGCATGGTTCTATTGAACATTTAAGGATCCAATCATGATTGCTAAAGTATATAAAAGGGACACTACATTCACTGTCTATTATAAACCCGTGCATTCCCATTGAAGCAGCATAATTAGACAAAGCAGTTTTTCTGCAAACTGCAAACTGTTTGGGGCATGAAACTATACACTAAAATAAATGCAGATTCTACTGATAAATTAAATTGATCTAACTATGCTTCATTTATTTATTTTTTTAAATGAAGGATTACACACAGAATATAAGATTACATGTTCCAGCATATAAATGCACAATTTTCCCCTAATCAGAACATGCTAATGTTGAACTTTAGTTTAGTCTGGTAACAAAGTAAGACGAATAGAGGCATTTTTGTACTCTGAAATATTCAAAAGGTATTTTGGGGACAACACAGTTTGTTTAGACTGCGTGTGTTTACAGAGACTGAATACAGAGTCTGCAGAATCCATGGTCTCAAGAGAAAACTGTTGAGGACTTTAGGATTCATGGAGCCCCACCCCAGATCCAGCAGTATCGCTACAATAAATGTTTACAAGTGCCTCAGTGCACTATGATGTAGATGAAACTTGCACTGTTTTTCAAGATTTTGTGAGCCAGAAAAAAAACCCAAAAAAAACACAAATTAATCATTGCATCATTGAGGGCGTGCACAATTAAACTTCGTATAGCTGAATATGCGAATACTAAAGAGAGCAAGAAATGTTTAATTTGCAGTAAATCCTTCAAATTACTGCAAACATCATTAATAAAAGAAAGTCAGGGTCAGTCTGGACATGGAGCTTTTGCCAGGTATACTAGACAGACTGCATATTGAACAAGTGCAACATTCTTTTCAACAGGCTTTTAACCGACTATATCGGGTAACAGAGTATATCGGGGTAATTTACTGTTAATCAAGACAAAATCGATTTTACATGATTAATAAAGAATTTAAAGTTCTTATAATAATACCATAGGCCATTAGTTTCAACTTGTAACATTTCATTTGTAAAGATGCACAGAACTGTAACATTACTGGATCATAATATACTTTTCTGGCAAGTTGCAAGTATGAGGAGTAAAACAAAGTTATGTTAAAGCTAATAAAGACCAGAATGAAGATCAATGGAAAAGGAGTATTATAGCACAATAAATAAAAAAATAAAGTTTTGAAAAATGATAAAAGTTTTTTCGGGCCACTGATTGGCAATTATTTATACTTAGTGTGATGTAATCTGGTTGTGGCTTGTTCAAGCATTAAAAAAAACACTTCTTAATGTGCTGAGCTCAAATTTATTTCTGTTCCATTTATCTTAAGTGACAATAATTTGCTTAATACCTTTACCTGGTTAATATCAATACAGTAACATACTTAAATTACATGCTTAAATTACGTTACAGTTCATAAATATATGATCTCAAATTACTGCTTTTTTGCAGATCTAATAAAATGTAAATTGTTATGTTCAATATATTCTGTTTTTGTGCATAATGGAGGTATTAACATTTGCTATAAATGTAAGCAATGAGTGATTATATACATAACGCAAATCAATAATGCATGATGCTATTTCACCATGGACAAATAATAGATGTGCGCACCCAATGTGCATCTTGTTCACACTGTAAGCAAGGATTGGTTAGGGCCCATAGAAACTGTGTATGATTACTTCACTGAAAGAAAATCCCAGCTGTCAGCCTTAACAAATGGCCCCTGAGGAACAAAAAGTAAACCGGGCCAATGAAATATAGGAAACATCGACCATCCACTTTTACAGTGATTCTGGTCCCAACAGTAACTCGAAACTATTACATCACAATAAAATAGAAAAAACGAAGAAGAGCTGAGTTTTTGGTAAAAATCATCCTTTGACAGGATTCCACATATACAATTGAAGGATGTGCAGCCATTTTGGCATAATTAAAAAATATATTGTAACACAAACATATGGAAAAGGTCACAATTTGCAAAGCAAGATACACACACAGACTATCATTTAAAACACACCCACCTCCTTGTTTGCACACAATTAACATCTGGAGGAATAAAGCAAGCACAGCATCACAATTATTTGGAAAGACTTTAGATATGGGTTTCACTGTTTCACTGTCCTTTCCGCATCCTTTGTAGTGACTTATAATGCTAATCCTGAATCATAATTGTCGTGTTTATCTTTTCTTAATGCTGGCTGTGCTCAATGCAAATTCTTACAATGACATTAACTACTCCAGATGTATCATCTTAATTGTGAATGGTAGAGGTCACTCAGCCACCAGTAACGTATCGCTTTTAATCAAATGTCAAATGATAACAAATGTTATCCACACTTATCACAATCATGTTCACCCGGTTAAGTTTTGCACAGCATATGTACATGTATTAGCTTATATATAACATATTCATGACAACAAGATTTTTGTCAGAAAGCTGTGGCATGAACCAGTTTTAACCAACCAAATAATATCCAGTTACACCACTGGTAATGTATTTGATAACATGTTTAGTATGGTAGTGTGCAGTTTGACCTTGAGCATGCACTCCTATGGCATTGGCTTACACATTTCAGAGTTAATTCCCACTCTGATAACACTACAACCCCACCCTCAAGACAAATTCCCTCACGTGTGTAATTTTTTTAAAGAGCACATCTGGTTCTGGGAGACTAATATATGCCAGATGTAGTGAGTAACACATCTGACAGCAATTGGGGTCGGCAATATGGCCTATATCACTGTACATGTAATTTTATGTCACTGTGCCTATATAGCAGAGCGGTGGCATAAAATAATACATAAACATTTACCCTTAACCTTCTTATTCTGCTCAAAACCTTTGTAGTCCCTAAAAATCTTTATAAAGCATGTATAAAACATTATCATTATATATAGCCCTTTCCAACATGGAACGGAATTTGTATTTCTTTTGATTCCATTCATTCTTTATGGCGGGTTGATCTGACCAGAACACCACAAACAGTATGTTACAAATCTGTAAACAAACTGCATCAACTTCAGTTCATCCAGTTATCATTATCATTGTATATGTACAACTGACGCAGAGATTTATGCCAGTTATAAACTGGGATAGGAAAATGTCAAATAAGCTAAAGTTATACTAACAGCAAACACCTGTATAGCACATATACAGCCAAATAACCATAGTAATTTACACTGAACTTCTTCCATGCCAGTATGATCATAGAAAAAAAGTGGGAAATAATTTTAAAAATGCCATTAAAAAAAAGTCTCAATAGTCCTTCTCACTCCTCAGGCATGCTGTCACAAGATGCACCCAACTCATTAACCAAGCTGAATCTCTGTGTAGCTGTTGCTCTTATGCAGTGTTCACTAACACATGCAAGGATAATGCCTAAGAATTAGTTTGAACAATGGTTGTGAGTAGGTTGTGTGTAAATAGTTAACCAATTGCATGTTAGAACGTGGGACCTAAAGAGAGGCACAAACAAATTGCAAGTGTTACTGTTGAGCAGGATTCTTTATACATAGCTTTTTTTCGACTCAGTTTGGATTTTGGAAAACCAAGCCACATCCATTAAACTAAAATCTCTCCACTTTTAATCACAATTTTAGCATATTGTTGTTTGTGAGCAGTCCATAGTCTCCAGCGTCTCTCTTCTATGCCATCCGTCCTAGTGGTTGTTGAATGTTAAACATTGATGTTTTCTACCACCACATATATTGTAATACTCAAAAATAATTGGTAACTAACGATTAGGGTGCGAGTGAGGAATTTTTTTTGGCATTCACACAAACCATTGTGGCAAGTTCTATGTTGTTTATGAAGGACAGCAAGGTGGCCCAGTGTGTGACCTAGTTAACATTTTAAAGCAGGGGTGACAGTTTGAGAGTCATGGAGTAAAATCAGGAACGTCTTCAGTAATGCTTCATCCCTAAAAGAATTAGATGTTTATTAGGCTGGGAGTTTGGAAGATCTAATCAATAAACATTTAGGAATAATGGCTGAACTGAACTTGCAATAGTAAAAGTTTGGCAGACACTTATTTAAATAAACATTGGTGATAAAAAACCCTTTTCCTTACATCATTACCTGCAGTAAGAGACTGCAGCCTGTTCTAATGCATATCCTCATTCCATAGCTAAAAATGTTTTCAAATGTTAGTCTTGTGTGGCTCAAAGCAGCTCAATAAGCCAGAAACAATGCACTCTACATTAACATTCGCGTTATCAGCTATAGAGTAAATTGAGGTTTTGGTTAAACAGGGAAACTCCAGCCAAGGGTGGTAAATGAAAGAGCCGTGACATTTCAGGGTAATGTTTATTTCCCAGATCACAGTGAGAAAATGACTCACACTTCATCTCTTAATTAGAGAGGGATTCTAAGAAAACACACCACTTTGTTTTGGGGGATGGGATTGTTGAATGTTAGATGATGGGCTAAATGAGGGTAGCTTTACCCCAGTCATCTCACAGCAAGCATGTTGTTGGATTGTACATGTATTGTATATGTATGTAAGAATAATTTGTGGAGACACTTGAGGTCGTTGCACAAAGTTTTTAATCACGGAACACAAAATACTGTGACAATACCAAGATAATACTGTATGAAGCTTTAAATAAGCTGGGTATTTCTACATCGACTATGTTACAATACAGAGTAACAGGGTTAATTGTTTTTAATAGTAAATGTGCTATGTTAAGTTAGGGAATAATATATTATCAGATATTTATGGAAGTCATCTTTAAAAAAAGTCTTGGAGGAAACGACTTGGAGGAAATTCAGAAATTGAAACATTTGGATGAATCGTCAAATCATTAACAAATCAGAGAATGTTGCTGACAGTATCTCACAGTATTTGAAATCGTAGTAAAATGTACAAGCTTCTAAGTTGTCTTAATTATTAGATAACATTTTTACATCACATTAGGACATTTCATATTACATCCCAATTCCAATGAAGTTGGAACGTTGTGAACAGCAGAATATGATGATTTACAAATTCTTTTCAACCTATATTCAATTTAATGTTTAAACAGATAAAGTTTACTGTTTTTTGTAAATATTTACGTTTTGAATTTGATGCCTGCAACACATTCCAAAAAAGTTGGGATAGGGTAGTGTTTACCACTGTGTTACAGTGCTGTCTTTTTAACAACACTAAGTGTTTGGGAACTAAGGACACTAATTGTTGAAGGTTTGTAAGTGGAATTCTTTCCCATTCTTGCTTGATGTATAACTTCAGTTGTGCAGCTGTCCAGGGTCTCCATTGTCATATTTTGCACTTCATAATGTGCCACAAATTTTCAGTGGGAGACAGGTATGGACTGCAGGCAGGCCAGTCTAGTACCCGCTTGCTTTTCCTGCTGAAGTAAAACAGGGATGTCACTGAAAAAGATGTTACTTGAATGGCAGCATATATTGCTCCAAAACCTGCATGTACTTTTCAGCATTAATGGTGCCTTCACAGATGTGCAAGTTACCCATGCCATGGGCACTAACACACCCACATAGCATCAGAGATGCTGACTTTTGAACTTTGTGCTTATAACAATCCAGTCCTATTCATCTTTGTGTCAGACCACAGAACAATTTTCCACTTTGCGTCAGTCCATCTCAGATGAGCTTGGGTCCAGAGAAGCCAGTGGCATTTTTGGGTGTTGTTGATATATGGCTCTCACTTTGCATGGTAAAGTTTTAACTTGCACTTGTAGATGGAGATCACTGTGGCCACTGACAATGGTTATTTAAAGTGATCCTGAGCCCATGTGGTAATATCCATTACAGAACGATGTCAGCTTTTAAATGTAGTACCGCCTGAGGAATCGAATGTCACGGCCATTCAGTGTTAGTTTTCGGCTATGCCACTTACTTGCAGAGATTTTGCCAGATTCTCTGAATATTTATATTTATATCCAAATATGACACTCACCAGTGGAATGTTCTAAACAGTTTTTTTTGAGAATTCCTCAACTTTCCCAGTCTTTAGTTGCCCCTGTCCCAACTGTTTTGGAACTTGTTGCATTCATCAAATTCCAAATGTGTGAATATTAGTAAAAACACCAATTATTCAATTACATTTTATTTATATAGCGCTTTTTACAACGTAACATTGTCTCAAAGCAGCTTTACAGTATTACATTATCTTAAAAGGTCAATCCCAAGTTGAGCAAGCCTAGGGCGACAGTTGCAAGGAAAAACACCCTAAAATGGTAGGTAGAAACCTTGGGAAGACCAAGACTCAATAGGTGGCCTAGATGCTAATTAAATAAATACTAAAACTATATTAAATTATACCAAAATGAGGTTAAAATAAATAACAAATGAATAATAAAATAAATAATAATAGAACATATAACGTAAAATATATTTTCTTTGTAGTGAATTCAATTGAGTATGGGTTGAAAAGGATTTGATTTGAAAATCCGTTTTTATTTTACACAACGTCCCAACTTCACTGGAATTGGGGTTGTAAAAACCAGATTAAACCTTTGTTTTCCCTCATTATCCTTGTAGGTTGCCAGGTGGCCACCCAGACTACAATGGTACCAGATACCACGCAGCAAACATCCACAGCTGAAGCGGCCTCGAGTGCATCAGACAACAACACTCAAAACACAATAGTTACCAGTCATCATATGCAAGTTATGACAGATGCTACAGTCAATCCAACTAGTACTGGTAAGTATATATGGAGAATGTAGGTCAGAAATGCACATACAGTCTGTTTATCATTACCAATCATATAATCAGAATAGCAATTTAAATAGAAAGTTGAATTTTTGAATTATTTAAGTCTTAGTATTTAATAGGTTCCCCCTTCTGCCATAATGATAAGGAGTATTTTACCTGGCATAGGCTCTACAGGTTTGTGTAAAATCCGATGTGCCATATTAACAGAGCACGATTTTACAATATTCCAAGCAGAGCAAGCATTAGCACAGTTTAGTCCTGTTTAAGTAAGTTTGCCATTTGATAAAATGCAAATTACTTAGAGCTATCAAATTATTAAAATATTTAGTCTTTAAAATTATTTCCTTAATAGTAATTGATAAAT
Organism: Parotocinclus haroldoi; assembly: GCA_034779995.1. Taxonomy (NCBI): domain Eukaryota; kingdom Metazoa; phylum Chordata; class Actinopteri; order Siluriformes; family Loricariidae; genus Parotocinclus; species Parotocinclus haroldoi. The sequence goes on from JAUZST010000377.1 coordinate 24,302, forward strand.
GTAATAAATAAACAACGCACCGCGCACACACCAACTGCGCACACACCAACTGCGCACACACCAACTGCGCACCCACCCACCAGGTACACAGCTCATGCTGTCCAGGTGGTGATTTTCCATAGGCATATAGATTAGTGCCTCACCTACCCCTAAACCTAGCCGTAACTTCATACCGTAACAAATCAAATATTTTCCCTTTTGGTTTGTCAAAAAAAGATTCAATTTCTGTAAAAAAAAAAGTGCCCACAGGGACCAGCAGGATGTCCTCAACATGCCTCAAATGTCAGATCTTTCTATACTGGTAGAAACATTTGGTACCCACGATGTACTATACACATGCCCACACACACACATTCACATCAGTGTGTCATAATGACTATTAACGATTACTAATAATCATCATTATTAATCATCATGCCATGACTACTAATAATGATTTTTTTTCTAAATGACCTGCAATACCTCAGTGAATTAATATATACTTTCAAAGCCATAATTTTCCTCTAAAAATGTGACAGACTGATCACTTCAAAGATTTGTAGCAAAAAGCATTGGCAAAAAGCAACTTTACTTCAGTCTTTAACTGTAACTGTAAAATCTGTATCGATTAACTGTTTAGCTAAAAAAAATCCAACCACAACATGAGTCATACTGCTTATAATTTATGCATGGCCCTTTTGACTGGTCTGTTGTTACACAGCACCATGCTAAGTATTTATCCTCTAACCAGCTTTAAAGTTGTCTGACTTATAATTTAATTCTATGACTTTACGGCCACAGTTGACCTGTTTTGTTGGTTCTAGATGGCATAGTCTGCACACATCAATAAACCTTTGGTACCAACACCCTGTCGTGGGTTTTGTCCCACCTTGAACCGCTGTCAGTACATATTCACTGCTACTAACTGGCAGTGTTGCATTTTGCTCTGACCCTACTTAACAATCCTTGTCAGAATTTACTACATTACAACCCTGACATTTCACTTAATGTATGATATATCCCATAGCATGACATTTGCAGTTGCAATGAGAGTATTATTCAGTATTTGATCTGTTAGTGTGCATACTGCTTTTGTTTATTAGTGCATGCATCCAAGTATACATATGTTTAACAAATATAGTCACCTGATCATGCTGAATTTTAGAGTATAATGCAAATGGTGATCAAATTGTTATGTCTCATTATTCTTTTTTTAAAATTCATTAATATTTATTTTTTTCTGTTTACAGATAATATTCCTGTCCCTAATGTTTTAAACCATTTAATGAGTTCTGCAGCATCTCAGGTGGAGACGGCCCTAACTACTGAACAAGACAGTACAAGAGTGCCTGTTGATAATGAATACAACAAACTAATCCCTAAATTATACCACACTCCAGATCAAACCAGTCAAAATATTACCCATAAAATTGTAACGGCACCTACCACTCCACCCAGACCAACTTTCTATGCAGTAAGTGATTTTTGTGTGCACTGTGTGATACTACTATATTTCATCTCAATCACAGTGAGAATATATAAAACACAATAAAGCAGCTACAAATGTAGTATTTACCTTTTGGTTGCCATATAGTTAACATATTTTTTTTTGTCTAGAGTAAAATGATGATTCATGGTTTTCTATTCAATTGTTTCATTTTTCAGTCTATTGCATGTGTGGATGAGGCAGCAGTAAAGGGACGGGAGGCATTAAAGGTCGAGATGAAGGATGCATCTAACTGCGTACGTATAATTTGTCAAACCAAAGGATATGGAACTGACCATACATTTGATACAAAATGTTCTTTGAATAAAAAAAATAATTTAAAATAAAGCAAGTGCATCTATTTACCTTTTTCAAAAACCTGATGCTTGGGTATATAGCTCTAGCAATCCTTGAATTAAACACAGCATCCACAAACCAGCTACCAAAAGCTTTTGTGGAAACTTTGAAACGCAGTTTAGCAGTACAGTATACTGTATGCTTGGGGAAGGTTATTTTACTGAAGATTAGGTCACATTCTTCTGTATAATCTGAATCATCGCTGATTGCTGTCAGATACCAAGATGAGGTCCTGCACCTTATAGTGGTGCAGTTGGAAAAAACTTTCTTTTCATGGTTGATAATGCAAGTGCAACTGCTAGACAATCTGATCTTGTCCATGCCCCAGTCTTGGGTGAAAATACCCTACAGAACAAGCAATGTGTGTGTGTTTGTGTGTGTGTGTATATATATATATATATACGCACATATATAAATATATAAATAATATGTAATAAATATAAATATATATATAAATATATATATAAATAAATATATAAATAAAATAT
>JAUZST010000377.1:26711-41595 GCA_034779995.1 Parotocinclus haroldoi
TTGAAGTTCTTTATGGAACACTGGGATGCCATGTCATCCGGACCAGAGAGGACAAGGATAACCCAAGTTGTTATCAATGTTACATGAGTGCTTGTGGCATGGGAAGCTTGCATGTCTGGAAAGGCACCTATTTCTAAACTTGAGAAACTGGTCTCCTCTCTCAGACGTCTGGTGAGTGTTATAAGAAGAAAGCGGGGGGCCTTGTCCCAACTATTTTGGGATTTGTTGAGGCCATGAAATTTGTAAACAACATATTTTTTCCCATAAAATGATACATTCTCTCAGTTTAAACTTTTGATCTGTGTTCTATTCTGAATAAAATATTACATGTTGGCACCTCCACATCATTGCATTCAGTTTTTATTCACAATTTGTTTAGTGTCCCAACTTTTTTGGAAACTTTTATAAAAAAAGGTTTAAATAATGTAAATAATAGGCTGCTGCAATTAAAATAAATTAATTGCATCAAATGGTGCAATAAACAGAACACGTGACATTGTATGTCTCCATTTTTGCATCGCAATGCATCGTGTCACAGTGCATCATTACACCCTGTTGTTAACTTCAAAAAATTAAATAGTCACTACATAACACATAGAGCTAACCATTTAGCATAAGTTAGCTACATGTGTTTAAAAAACTTTAAAAGCTTAAAAACGTATCAAAGGAAATCAAGAGATTTCAATTGTTCTATTTTCCCACCATTCTGCTGAAGTACATTGTTGATGTACTTACACTACAAGCTGTCCATGGTGGTTCTTTGCATCTCAGAAGCACAATATTTTAGATGTGTGGTAAATATACAAAAAATAAACCTCATTATTAATGTCTTCCTTTGTCGAGAGCTCCAACAAATACAGTGAAAGCTTAAAAAGTAGAGCTGAATACATGAAACGAGAGAGATTTCCAAAGTGGCTAATAAGTGCTTACTGCTCATGGTCCCACAAGTCTACTGTAACAGATCAAATTGAGACTAGGTGTTTGATTCTGGTCAGCAAACCCAATCCAGTCCTGTCCTTACATTGCACAAGCCTAATAGAAGTTGATGCAACAAGAAAAGTAATAATGTGCAATAATGTCTGAGCCATTAAGTGAGATTGTCTTGATGAGTAGAAAAGGTTGGGAGTGAAGTATTTAAAAGGTTGTAAATACAGAGGAGTAAATCAGGAGAAGCAAGAGAGGGATGATTTGCAGCAGAATTAGAATAAATGTATTTAGCCTTTCTCCCTGACATACATGATTGTGTGAACATCTGGAGGAAACAAACACCATGAGGTGGGGACTGAAGGTAGTTCCAGGATCAAGACATCAGTCTGCCAGTCTTTGTTTAAGTCAAGATGATAGAGTTACATCCATCATGGATGCTAAAATGACTGCTACTTTCAGTTTATGCTTATTTCTGAAAACCAAGAAATATCCGTAAGTCCATTGGTTTAAACAGACTGTTCTATGCCTTTTTCTAAGAGCATGGAATGGAAGATATTTTAGGAAGGATCACGTGCACAGAAATCCATCCTTTGCTTTGCTGATACAGCATGCGCCTAGAGTGAAACAGGAGTACAGTATAGGCAATGTGAGCATCCAGCCCAGGCTGGCTAAATAACCAACTGCAAGCTTATTGCCTAACTTGCCCATATCCAGTGACCTAATTTTCCATTTTGAATATCAGTGGCTGTGGAGCATAAACCGTGAGGGTGCTTACATACAAAGAATAAACATAGTTCATCTTTATCTGACTACTGATTATAATGTAATTAAGTAAAACCACCAGCAGCAGCATGACTACAGCTGGAAAAGATACAATAAGATACCTAAGAAAGTACCTTATAATTAAACAGCTTCACTGAATGAGTTGTTTCTGACTCGACAGGGAATATGCTTAACAGTACAAATTCTGAAACCCAGTTCTGTGGGTGAATATGCCTTGCTGATGCCAGGGGTCATATAAATGCTCATATAGCAATTCACCCAGGATAACCTAAAGTGAATGAGTAGAAGGTGATGCTCAGATGCTAGGATTAGAATTTGGTGTAATCAACATGAAAGCATGGATCCACCCTGCCTTATATTGACGGTTCAGTCTGGTGGTGGTGGTGGTGTAATGGTGTGGGGGATATTTTCTTGGCTCACTTTGAGCCCCTTAATACCAATTGAGCATTGTTTAAAATCGTTTTCCAAAGCCTGAGTATTGTTGCAGTGTACCATATACTGCTATTTCCAGCGTTATTACACATCATGTCATAAAATCCAGATCATCTCTAACTAGTTAAACTATTTTAGTTGAACATGACTGAGTTCACTGTTCCCAAATGACCTCCATAGTCACCAGATCATGGATCGATGGAAGATTTACACTATTCCAATGTGGAACTCTGTCCTCCATGGATTTGCCAAGCAATGCAAATCACCCTTGAGGCAACAGTTACCTAGACAACCCACCTACGATATGGCAACCAAATGGCCCAGGGTCTTAAAGTACTCCCCTCAAGATGAGTCACAGTACGGTTAACATTGTCTTTAATGTATGTGTGAGTGAGCATGAAGAGAGAAGAGAATACCTCGGGAACAACACATTTTACATTACGTCTTTGTACATTAATGCTCAATGCAACACGAGTGTATAAAACAAAGCAGTGTCACTTCAACTAAACAAGAGTCTTTGAAAATTAAGTCACCAACCATTCAATCTATGGGACTGTGTGACATTTAAGTGTCATTTAAAACATTGAGAAAACAGGAACTTTCCTCTCAGAACTTATCAAGGCTGCAGTTGAGACAGGTGTCTGAAAACCAACCTGGGTTTGCCAAAACGTAATCTCGCACCTGTAGAAAACCTTTAGAACTCCCTGACCACTGTCATTAAAAAAGACATGGAATGTGGACAGAGAAACGGAGATAAAGAGGCTGGAGCAATGTCCTCACCTTCATAGTTGACTATGATGATGGCGAGCATGTAGTCCTTTCCCAGCATGGTGAGGTAGATGTTCCAGATTGTCCCCTGAGTTTAGCAGAGACACATTCCAGACCGAAATGTCTTGTTCATCTGCATACACACACGCGCGCCGGCTGCTGCACACAGTGCCAACCATCCAGGGACACCTTCGCGTCCTAAGCAGGTTTCAGTATTTCTAGTCCTTCCCTGTCCCCCCTTTTTCTGTTTTTCACGCTTTCTCATACGTCTTTACAAAGACCTCCACTGTACCAGTACTAACAGTCAATCCCAAACCATCTTTCGTCTGACTGCTCGACTCCTCCCTCTCTCTCCACCACTCTCACTCTATAAAAGCCTGACATAGAAGTGATGCTGCTCGAGAGATCCTGGGAAGCCGCTGCCCCTCCTTTCTTTCTCTGTCTGGATTGTGTTCAGTAAAGCCTGCAGCAACAGCACCCCCAGCCTTCTTTTCCTCTCTCTTTCTCTCTCTGTCCTCTCCCTCTCCACCACGGTTGCTCTCCTCAGCACTCATGGTGATTCTTTAAGGACGGCTGAGCATCAATCAGAAAAGAAAACCCCATATAGATGACTCTCTTCTTCTTTGAAAACACTCAGAATACGGAACCAAGCTGGGTTAGCTTGAGAAGATAAATGTGACCTGAATTAGATAAAACTAAATATGCCTAACACCATATGTGACCATTCTGTGTTAGATTTCAGGTCATGAGATTAACATATCAAATCTGACCACACACAGAGCGGAACCACCATCTGTCATCATAGGAGGGAATCTATTGTGTGACTTCAGAAATCCATACTGTCAAAATATAGAAATCCACATCATTCTATTTAGGTACACGTGTACATATATAGTCAATGAATGATGATGTGATTAATATGATCATTTTAGACATTGGTATGAGTGCATTAAGGAGAAATGTTATTAAACGAAATTAAACATTTCTGAACATATAGAATAGACTATTATACAATGTGGATATGGGTATTCAAGTATTGAATTTATTTGAACTATACTATTATATGTTATGCTTAGTCCCTTGTAGATATAGTTAGTATTTATTATGGTAATTATAGTTCGTCTGTGTTACGATAACTACGTGTTATGGTTTTATACAGTAGTATATGGTTAGAATATGCTATAGTAACTCTGGTTAGCTGTTTGTTGTAGTATGTTGTGGTGTTTATAGTGAGTAGGCTAGATGTTGTGGTAACTATTAGGATTTCCTAATAAATAAATATTCGACTTATTTATACAAAGGGTGCCAAAAGTATGAGAGAACTAGAGAAAATGCTTCTATTTTTATGTCTAATTTAATACGTTTTATTACAAATCAGCATAATAATTTAAGTTTAAAAATATGATTTACTATTTATTTTTAATAAATAATGTTTACATAAAATACATGAATTTCAGAATGTATGAGTATTTCAATATTCACATGCACGTGCACGTGAAAATATATGGGCTGATCAGCACACATGACTGTGGCAATGCCCTCTAGTGGCCAATGATGGTTTTACATTACAAAATTACAGTGGTCACTATGGTTAGTATACGTTATGGTGACTATGGTTACTATGTGTTATGGTCATTATGGTTAATATATGTTATGTTATGTTATTTTATGTCATAAAAAATCACAGCCACGTGTGGTTGGACATTCAAAGAGAAAAGGCACAGCTTTGGATTTGAATGTCCGACAGGCTCATATCCGTGTGGCATGGACGTTTGGTGTTTTATTTAACGATCCTCTAAGCAAACATGGGTTTCTTGTATCCATTCATATTATCCATAAATATGATTTTCATACCATTTTTGTGACACTGTTCGAGAAAAGACCAATTTTGTTGCTTGAATCATTCAGAATATGTATTTTAGTAATTCCCTATTGTGCAATAGCATCATTTATTTTTATGAAAAGAGCATTTCTGGTGCTGGTGGTGCGTGTCTGTGTGTGTGGTCATCATGTCGAGTCTACTCCGTCACGCACCAGCCTTCTTGTGCGTCATCTTGCTCACTCGTCACTGGGTTGCCATAGCAACGATGGTTCCCTCTCGATCGTCTGTCTTTTCATTTAGAAACAAGGTGAGCCCGATATGAAAGGGAAACACGATGATTTATTAAGTGGCAAATTGTTAAGTGTATATGTACAAGGTTGGCGATAGAAATATTGATATAAATCCTTCTTACATCAATTATGTATTTCAAACAAGAATACAAAACACAACAATACTATACTGAATAGTACAGTAACAATGACTGATGCCTTTGGTTTATCGTAGTGTAATAACTATCTACTTTCTAAAAACATGAAAAACTGTGCTGAGCCAAATTATTATCTTATACATTCCCCACACAAAGGAGAATCCAAATCAATTTGCTTTATACATTTGCAGAGGTGTCTTAATCTGTCTTAATCCTAATCTTAACCCTGTCTTAACCTTAATCCTAAAGAACACACACACACAGTTTGTTTCACTATCAATGTCAGGACTTTCCATAAACGTAATGATAAACGTAGCTAATTAATAGTACACTTAACCCTAATCTCAGTAGCAAAAATGAAAAATATGTTTTTGGACTAGAAGTAGAATCTTCGGAAGAAAGATGAATAGAAAAGTCAGAGGTCCTATTATTTCTGAAAATCTCCTGACACTGTATGAGGAGTTTCTAACACGTCCTGACATTTCAATTAAATGTGTACACACACACACACAGGCTTGCACGCTGGGACACACTTGCAAAGAATACCCATGCAGATTTAGGGACACCATACAAACGCCACACAGGCAGCCAGACTATGCCTCAAGACAGGGTCCCAAAGGTCATGAGGCATCAGTGTAAACCACTGCACAGCCACACTTCACTTACTATACTCACTATACTATACTATACTTTTATATACAAGAACACTATTATCAAAAACTATGTTTTTTTAAATGTAAAAATCGGATCTAGTTCTAAATAAAGAATACAGATTATTGTGATGGCTTTTTTTTTTTTTTTTTTTTTTACAAAAACTGTGTGTGTATCAAGAATTATGAAGTAATCAATGAGACTGAAGAATAGATAGCAAGAAACTGAGACTATTTTCACAGCTCACGTCACAGTTTTCAGTTGGTTTAGGTCAGAGGTCATGACAAAAGCTATTGTTATCTGGATTTTAATTTGATTTGGCTCAATATCAGTGTCATGATAGAAAGTCCAATAAGACAATGTTGCAGTTTCTTTGCAGATTCAGCCACATTTTCATATAAAATATACTGTTACTGGATGGAAGTTACAATGTCATGTATCCTAACAAGGTTCCCAGGGCGTTTGGGGAAGAAACAGCCACAAGATTACGGACACTTTTCCATAACCAATAACAGTCATTTCTTTTGTAGCACGATTCTTGGTTTTTTACTCCAAATCCACCCTGAGTTTTTGTTTTCAGAATGCTATATTTTTAGTTCACATGCCCTGCCAAAAAAGAATGCAGTGAAGATGTTGTGTTTCGGACACTTATATGTTTGTCAACCATCAATAGCAAGTAGATGTTCCACATTGGTACAAGTTGGTTCACACTGCTTAGTGCTGATTTAGTTCACATGTCCTTGCTGCTAAACTGGTTGGCCTGCATGCCAGTGTCTAAACACAACACATGCCAGTCTTTGCTGTTATTAAGCAGGGTAACCACAAAAGCCAGGCGGCCTGGTGACTCAGTAGGTAGCACCGCTGCCTCACAACAAAAACTTCCTGGATTCAATCCCATGGTGGAGCAGCCTGGATCCTCACTGTGTCTGCATGAGTTTACTCTGGGTACTCCAGTTTCCTCCCACAGACCAAAGACATGCATGTTAGGTTAATTGATTACTCTTAGTTGGCACTGACTAGAGTGTGTATATATAACTAGTCCTGATACAATATTGTGTGTAGATTTAACCTTGTGTGTGTAGCTGTTTATTGCAGCTCTTGGTGATTTAAACATTGTAATTGCTGTTCTGTTGTGAAAACATCACTTTATTGTTAACATTTATGTGCAAATAAAACAGGCCACTAAATACTGGTGGTACTATCAGGTGCCATGTGAAAAGGCCCAGTTGGGACGATATGAAATGTGCCAACCAAGCAACAGACATTATCCAAAAATATTACATACGTTTTATCCTTCAACTTTATGTTCGCTTCCCCAAGAGGCAGCCAGTGTGTCAACTATGTCAAACAAACTGTTTATATTTCTTAACTCTTTTAAGCAACTTTTAGATTTCAGAGGAGAACAGTTGTGCTGAATAAGATAGCCAGGACCTTACTATGTTACTCTAACACATGCTCTCAGCTGGACCACATTAAACTCATTCTTGATTTTAAGTTGTGGCTGATAGATTTGAATAATTAAAATGTGTTATGGTGGATTATAATTCATTAGTTTACATTTAATCCACACAGGGTTGTGGGCCGGCCGGTGCCCACCCGGCAACTCTGGGCGCAAGGGCAGGAACATCCCTAGATGGGGCCACAATCCATCATAGGGCACAGACACACACAGTCATACACTAAATGCCACTTTAGAGACACCAGTTAACCCACCATGCATGTCTTTGGACTGTGGTAGAAAACTGGAGTACCCAGAGAGGATATTTTGCTCCACCCAGGGATTGAACCCAGGACCTTCTTGCTGTGAGGCAGCGGTGCTACCCACCCAGCCACAGTGCTGCCCATGGTTCTTAAATGAAGTGAATAAAATATACTATGAAAATATCTATTTCTGAACCTATTTTGAATGTAATGTTTAAGCCATCTAAACAACAGGTCTCTTCTTCTTCTTTCCTCGTGGTTCAAATCCCACTCATACCTACGAAGACGCAACAAATACCTTGACCAACGTGTCGCATCGCCTGTCGTTAAAGACACACACACACAAACAAGTCAATGCGAATTTAGAGACACAAATCAACCTAACACGCATGTTTTTGGACTGTGGGAGGACACCAGAGTACCTGGAGTAAACCCACGCTGACAAGGGGGGGACATGCAGACTCCATCTAAACAACAGGTCTATATAAGCAAAACGAATAGGTAGTGCAAACCTTCCACATGCAAACATTTTGTAATGCAAAGTTGGACGGTTTAATAACCTTGGTTTACAGTTTACTTTATACTGTAGCCTGTATAAAGTAGCGAAGCATAGCGATTGTAATGCATAGAGTTTATATTGTCAATAAGACCTGTATGATTTAAACTTAGCATACACCAAATGTAAACACTGCCAGACAGTCAATCTCCATCTTTCTTTAGCCAAGAAATGCTGGCTAATCCATATACTGTTTACGGCATAAACAACGTAATAAATTAGATCGGATTTTAAGCTCCAGTTAGCGTTTTTATTTAACATACTAATAAAACGAGTCGTTAATTCATACCAGAGCATATGCGTCAGGACTTATAATCGAGCACAGAAGTTCAGCTCTGACTGTACACATGCGAAAATGGCGGATGACAGGGTTTGTACTTCTGTTCACGTTTCCTAACTTTTGAAGGACATTTATGTACATAGTAGGAAGTTTTGCGCTAGAATCTGTCTTTGTTCTCTGTATGTATTAAACGAGTATATTGTGAACCACACTATTCATCTATTATCGTGTTTATGAGCGTGTTCGGTGATGCTTCATTCTAACGAGACGTGTCTGTCAACAGGGTTAAAACGGGAAAGAAATAATTACCATGTAGTGACTCATTACTGGTTTCTCTTTGCACGTTTAGTTTGTGACTTGACAAAAGTGTGATGTTCTAACATTGCTGATTTTACTTTTGTCACATACATACTCGAAACTAGAGGCACCCATGTGTAGTAAAATGAAATGTGGAGCTCTGAAGACTGTACAGACGAAACATTAAACTGATATGAGACAGTATGTATGCTGTGGCTAATATACAGGTCACCTAAACACCACGCTTACACAAACAGTATATTTATGGTGTAAGGGGAAGAAATAGCAACATAAAAAGGGAAGAAAACAAACTGGAGTGCTTAAAATGTTGCCCAAAATCGATGTACGCTAGTTACACCTAGCTGGTTTTGTAACCAGTGTTGTACAGTTGATCAGTTCCACTTACCATATAGAAGCACTTCTTATAGTTCTGCAAATACTGCCTGTAGTTCATCTGTTTCTCTACGTACTTTGTACTTTGTTAGTCTCCATTACTGTCCCCTCTATTGGTTGGGACTCCCACAGGACCACCACAGATCAGGTACTTTTTAGATGGTAGATCATTCTCAGCACTGCAGTGATAGTGTGTTTACATGCACGTAGTAATCCGATAACAGAAAACAGAAATCAGTAATCAGATAACGAAAACAGAACATGCAGAAAATCAGATTTTGTAAGTATGCCGATCAACAAGTTTACGGCCACTTGGGTAATCAGGTAATGATTACTGATGGTAAACTAATAATGAAAATTGAAATATCCTCTTATTTTGTGAGCAGTGTAATATGAAAAAGCAATAGCATTAAATGAAACAAAACTGGAGGGTGTAGGGGCGAGAAGACACCATCGTTGTGCACTGTTCTGGCTACAGCAACAAGGAGTCCCGAGTATTTTAATTCTGTCAACTTACATTTAGTATGAAGTCTCAGAAATTACCTGAACAATATTCCTCCAACCTGTCTTAAGGTGGGAGTTTGTGTTACCAGATTTGACATGCACAAACAAAGAGCCATTCTAAACCTTTTCTTATCATTTAGTTGTTAGATTTCAATTGAACTTAGCATTTTTTGCGATTGCGTAATCAATTTGTACATGTTAAGAGATTTACAGATGATATGAATGGCTCAGTTGTTAATGCACCAGTCCATTGACCAGAAAGTTTCAGTCCCAAAAACTGGAAAAGCTGAGACATTTGGGACTTGCAATGCGCTTACTTTTTTTGTCTTGGACTATCCCTCATGAGACTTTTTGTATGCTGCTCTGGATAAGCTCATCTGCTAAATTCTGTAAATGTAAGTTGAGTACATTGCTTTCACCAGCCAAATAATCTAACAACTGATTAAATGAGGGAATAATCAGATATGTAGTGTGATGTAAACACACTCGGAATCTAACTGTTTGAGTTTCGTGCTGTGGTATGTATGTTTTAGGATCCATTCAGTCAGCTAAGGGATCTGGCTCAGCTTAAAGACCAGCTGGAGAACATTAGGCATCGCGTGGAGAACGAGGCTCAGGATGGAGTTCAGGTAAACCACCTTCACCAAATATCTGACCGTATTTTTTAGCTTTAGTTCTGCAATTTAAGGCTATTCATAATAAATACAGATTATAGTGCTTAGCTGTCATACTTTACAATACTCTTCATTTTAACAACTAATACAATAAATCACCATTTTGCCAATTTTACACTATTAGAATAGTTTTAGTACTTGGTACAGCAATCTAAGTCAATGTGTAACTTGGTAGGAATGTGTAGTAAACACAGCAATAAGGGTGAGACACACGACAAAGATCGGGCATTACCACAAGGACAATGAATGACAAGCAAGAGACTTTACAGTCATGGGATGCTTATTAACCTTAACTGTGGATGATATTTGAAATGTTTTAGCAGTTATGTGATGGTGTGTTTTTCAGTGTTTAGTTGTATGCCCCTGGTCAAATTGTGCATTTTTTTTTACATATACTTTACATATATTTTACTTTAATGCATAAAAAGCTGCAGGGTTGCTAGTGTGCTATATTCTGTATGAAGAAGATGGCAGCGGACCTGGCCTCTCCCCGGAACCCTCAAAACGACTCCACGTTGCCATTTGGGCCACAAACAGTATGCATATCTGATACTGTTTGCTCAGAACATGACTGAGAAATAAACTCTGTGAAAGGTACAGTATGTACAGTTTTGAGGATCGCTGGCATGTGTTTTTGCTGAGCTGGATCTTCAGCAGTGGCAGAGCCTGAGCTGACAGGGCAGTAATCACTGAGAATAATTGTCAGCTGCAGTGTGGAATATTTAAGCACCCTGCATGTTTGCCATAATCTTTAGTCCTTTGTCTTGTACTAGAGGACCAAGAACTAAGGACTAAGAAGGATTTGTCTGTGAGGATGTGTGAATGTCTGAGAGACGCTCAATCTTCCGCATAGTGCTGCAGGAATGCTTGTGGAATTAACCTTAGTCCTGCTGTTTTGTTTCAGGGTGGCAGTGTTCTGAGCTCCCCCTTCCTCAAGGGCTTCCTGGCTGGATACATCGTAGCGAAGCTGCGTTCGTCAGCCATCATGGGTGTGTTTGTAGGAACCTGCACAGGAATCTATGCTGCACAGAACTATAAAGTGCCCAACATAGAGCAGACCATTAAGGGCTATTTCACCTCCTCAAAGAAGTGATAGCCGCAAGCCACAACTCGGAAAAGTGTCCACCACAAGTGTCTTTTTTTTCATCAAAATATTCACTTCAATGAACATGGTGCTTTTTTCACGTAGAGGCATCTTAGCATATATATAACCTTCTAACAGGTTGCACATATAATGGAAACATACCGTTGCATCTCAGGGCTAGGCTTTCCTAAAGCTTTCGAACAAGATGGTCAGAATTCTGATTGTAGTCTGTATCATGTTCAGCACTCTCGTTTATGTTAATATGCTGCTGTAGTGCTTCTGCCTCGCCCAACATCCCTGTCAACCTCAAAGAAATGAGCACTACAGCATAATTTGAATTGCACTGCTCACAAAAATTAGGGGATATTTCACAGGTTTTTGTGAGTAGTGTATATTTACAGCATGTTGTAGTACAGTCAGCATTTGATATATTCCTGTGTACCTGTTGACCAGGTATGTAATTGCTGTGCATCCATGTTCGTCTTAATAATACTGGCACAGTTTATGACCACGCACAGTAGCTTTAGTTTTTTTTTTTTTTGTTTTTTTTTTTGAGATGCTGTATTACACAATATAAGAGCTAATTAGGAACATAGTGTATTGAATGGTAACAAGACTGTGTAATGAACAGTGGAAACCGTGTTATGAAGCTAAAATTGCAATTTTAAACTTCATTGTTCGGACTGTTACAGCAAATGCACTGTTTATATGGGAATAAGTACTTCAATTTGATCAAGATTGGCCTATCCTCTTTAAGAAGTTCTGTTTGATCATGTTGCATGTTTTTTCTTATGACATTTTTCATAAATGTGCATCATTTCAGTAATTCTATACTTTGAACATGTTTTTAAGTGTCAGTCCATAACTAGTAGTTAAAATGTCTTTTATGATATGTTTCAGATCATAATTAAAAAGTTGGACTTAAAAGGGATGTGAAGTATATAGTTGTATATGCAGTAATCAGTAACCATGTATTCATTTCTATATATCTTCTAACCGGGGGGAGGGGTATGCCAAGACCCAATTCACTTGATGGTCACCCGGAACCACGACAGCAATGGCATAGCGCCAGGGTCCAGAGCGTGCTTATGTCTGCGCTCTGTTTTCTTCAGGGCGAGGCACCAGAGTCCTTACAGTCCCGGTCAGGAAAAGTGAGATTGGACAGGCAAAAGTCACGTGGCACATGCACACAATTTTTTTTATGGTATGGTAGAAGTGACTGTTAAACATGATCAATGCAATGGTGATGCTCATTTCAGCCCTAACAAATGCACAGATCAATTTGGGCACGAGAGAGCAAATGGGTATGAGCCAGCCGTAATGTAGTTTATTTTGGACGGCGGTTCCTTATAAAAAGTAAGAAGGTTTCTTGTGTTTGCCAGCTCGTTACATCCTTTATTCATCATTTATTCTGGTTTCTACAGTCATGCAGGGATGGAGGTTATGGATAACGTGCTATTTCGTAATGTATTGGGTTGGTTTTGGCAGCACCCAAAGAGTACCAGATCTGTGGTGGTTCTGTAAAGGTCCTGTAAGTAATTGTGGCACAGTCCTGTATTTACAGTATACATTTGCTGTAACTTGCGTACTATATGTGGTTATGTAACACTTCAGTTGTGTTTTAATGTACTGTAATTTAATGTACAACCCCAATTCCAATTAAGTTGGGATGTTGTGTAAAAATGATTTTTTGCAAATATTCACTCATTTTGAATTAGATGCCTGCAACAACACGTTCCAAAAGAGTTGCTTTACCACTTTATTACATTACCTTTCTTTTTAACAACACTCTGTAAGCATTTGGGAACTGAGGACACTAATTGTTGAAGCTTTGTAGGTGGATTGTTTTTTTCCATTTTTGCTTGATGTACAACTTGAGTTGCTCAACAGTCTGGCGTCTCCATTGTCGTATTTTGCACGTCATAATGCGCCACAAATTTTCAGTGATAGACAGGTTAGGACTGCAGGCAGGTCAGTCTAGTACCTCCACTCTGTTACTACGAAGCCATGCTGTTGTAACACGTGCAGAATGTGGCTTGACATTGTCCTGCTGAGGTAAACGGGGATGTCATGGGCACAAACACACCCCATAGGATCAGAGCTGCCGGCTTTTGAACACTGAAAACAAACGGACAGTTCTTTTCCTCTTTGGCCCAGAGGACACAACGTCCATGATTTACAAATACAATTTGAAATATGGTTATCTGACCACATGATACTTTTTCACTTTGCGTCAGTCCATCTTAGATGAGCTCAGGTCCAGAGATGCCGACGTCATTTCTGTGTGTTGTTGATATCTGGCTTTTGCTTTGCATGGTAGAGTTTTAACTTGCACTTTTAGATGGAGATATGAACTATGTTCACTGACAATGTTTTTCTGAAATGTTCCTGAACCCTTGTGATAATATCCATTACAGAATGATGTCGGTTTTTAATGCAGTGCCACCTGAGGGATCATTGGTCATGGGCATGCAATGTCGGTTTTCAGACTTGCCGCGTACTTGGAAAGACTTCTGCAGATTGTCTGAATCTTTTGCTAATGTTATGGATTGTAAATGAAATACAATGGCATGATGCGAAATGCTGTTCTTAAATGGTTGAACCTTTTGCTCATGCAGTTGTTCAGAAAGTGGTAATCCTTGCTTGTGAACAACTTTAGCCTTTCAGGGATGCTCTCTGTATATCCAAAGGGACAGGGGACAGTAACAGGAATGTTATAAGTCGGGATTTTTTGAGCATTCCTCAACTTTCCCACTCTTTTGTTGCCCCTGTCCCAACTCTGTGGTACATGTTGCAGGCATTAAATTCAAAATTAGTGAATATTTGCAAAAAACAATAAAGTTTATCCATTTAAACATTCATTATATTGTCTTTGTAGTGAATTCTTTTGAATATGGGTTAAAGAGGATTCATCGTATTCTGTTTTCATTTATGTTTTACACAACGTCCCAACTTCATTGGAATTCAGGGTTGTATAATGTAAAACATCTGTGAATTTCAATTAGTTACTAGATTTTGTACCACACACATCCTGTGCTCTTCTGCTGACAGCACTTCTGAGAGGTTGTAAATATTGCTATACAGTGCTTATGTAAATCTTTAATGTCCTCCTAACGGTTCCTACATAATCTATTTGTCTCTCTATTTCAGAACGTGTACTTATGGTTGAGCACTAAACACATGAACCACTACAGGCAGACAATTATTACCAATGTATTTATAATGTTGTTATAATGCCAAAAAAACAGTCATTTAAAGGTTTTACTGGAGCCTTTGTATTTATTATAAAAGATCTGTTGTGTGAAGCGCAGTTCCTTCACTGATGACACAGCTCGGAAAGCTCATGTCTGTTCCTCTAAAGACCTTAGACAAACTGTTGTTGTTTTCACAATAGACTACCGCAGTGGTTCTGGATTCCCTAGAACACTTTCAGACAACTTGTTGGTAGTGAGAGGAAAATATCTTATATGGGCAACATCATGACTGACTGACTGACTGACTGACTGACTGACAGACAGACAGACACACACACACACACACACACACACCCTTTATATCTCTGGCAGTGTAGAGGTTTATATATAC